>JAKOGI010001410.1:0-241133 GCA_029747015.1 Carnegiea gigantea | reverse complement strand
ATTTTCGTTGCAAAGAATAGTCCAGACACGCTATGTTTCATATTTTTATTGTCCGAATCTGATTTGATCCAAATTTAGACTTATCCAAATTGTCCGACCTAGAAAAATCAAATATCAAACGTCAATTTATTGTCTCAATTTTGACATTACTTAATTTGTCCAACTCAAATTCTCCGGGAACACTAAGTTTTACCAGTGCCATGTATGATGTTGGTTATAAACAACGTATACGACTTTCATTTTTTTTGCAATGCATATGTGCAACTTAAATTGCTGAAAAATTAGAAAAGGCGACAACGAGGTATTAATAAGTTACATGTGCATAAACGAAAAAGAATCGATTATTTATTACCACCATCTAACATGTGTTAAGAAATAATCACCACATAAACTTTATGATGAGTTACACAATGTCCAAGACTCAGTAATGATATACTAAAAGTAAATACCCTATAGCATTAGTGTGTTGGGATGGAAGAGAAAAATGGTATATCATGGTCCTAATGCTGCTAAATGTTGGTTTATTGATAAATTAACAATTAGCGACATTGCAGTATTCTTATGAATGTCAAAACTTTAACATGCACCAAAGAAAGATGTTTTTCGAATCCCTATGTGTAAGTACGGACACAAATACTCCTTCTATTGTTGAAATTTTTACAAGGCGCATGTTCTTTTCAACTTACAAGAAGTATTTATAAGTGCTTATTACTGAATCATGCTAAAAAATGTTGAATAATTGAAGAAAATATAACGAGATATTTTCAGTAAGTACTTAACAATGCTTAATTGTGCTGAATGATGTTCAATTGTGCTGAAAGTTACTGAATATTGATAATGATTACTTATGATACGTTGAAAAGAACATGTCCAAGGTGTAGTCAATCTACTCTTTCATACATAAGATACCTTAAAAAACAATTTGGCACTAATATGTAACTTTTTTGGCATGAACTTCAATTTTAACTTCTCTTGCAACAGCATGTGCACAAACTAGTATATATTAAAACAAAACAAACTTCTCTAGTTTTTTTACAAGTCATTCCCATAAAATTTCTAAAATAATTAATATCTTTTTAAATACAAGTTACCTAATTACGTATGAAAGGTTTTCCCTCCAAAAAAAGATTTTATAAAGTTACTTGCAATTTAGAAGATTTTCTTTCCAACACAAAAAAAGATAATGTTCAATTATAATAATTCATTATATTATATTACTGATATCACTACCAATATTATCAAAATAATGCCTGGTATCATAATGAAATAAATACATTGATTATAGAAACCTATTGTACATGTTTTGTTTCCATTTTCAATTTTCCCCTCTAAATTTTTATGTATGTCACTCCCACAAATTTCTAAAATAATTAATTTTATTAAAAGAATATAAGTTAGTTAATTATGCATAGAACATTTTCTTTCCTAAAAAAGATTTTATAATGTTAACTACAATTTGGAAGTTTTTCTTTCCAAGGGGAAAAATTACTGTTAAATTACAATAATTCATTATATTATATTATCCACACCTTTCCCAATATTACCAAAACAATGTATTATACTATAATAAAATAAATGCACAAATTATCGATAAATCTATTATGCATCTTTGGTTTTCAATTTACCCAAAATTTGGTAACTTGTGTGCAATATTGTAAATACACATAATCGTATACACATATTCTATATCTTACTATATGGATACAATTATTATTGTCAAGAAACAACAAAAGATATGAGATTTTCACTATATTTGAACATAAATATAAATATAAATAGAATATTATAGTTATTAGATGCAATATAGCCATGGTTACAAATCCTATATGTACAAGATGATAGTACCAACAAATTACCACCAAACACTATCAAGTTGCTTTCAATTTTCAGGGCACACAAATTCAAGCAATATTAATAGTTAACAATGGTAAGATTATCTTCCTTTTAATGTATGTTCTCATTTCTGATTTGTGAAAATGTACCACATTGTTTTAAATTTTCAAAGTATCAGAGTACAACAGAGTACTAATAATTTTTTGGTGGTAAGATTACCTTACTTTTAACATGAATAACTATTCATATTTATGGCCGTTAAAAAAACACATTTAATTATTAATTCTATTTCTAATTATTGGCGCTATTTAACGATAACACATTTTAAACTATAGTTGGTGTTATTTAATTAGAAAACATCTACGACTGTTATAAAAAATTTGATCAATACTTTGATCTTCATTAATATTTTTTAATTAACTTTTCATCAAAGAAGTTATCAAGCAGCACAAGTTAGTTATGTTATTACTGTTTTATAAAAATTAAATAACTTTTTTGTTTAACATGATTTTCAACTTATATTACAAAGGAATTACAATATTACAATTGTTACATGAAACATTTGTTAAGTTAATTACAATATATTTTAACACATTTCAAATATTCTTTGATTAGTTTCTCATAACTTGCACATCTTAGTAACTACTTTAGCTTAAAAAATTACTAATTATTTTACAAAGAATCTTAGACAATTGTTATGATATGATTGCTAAATGACTTATTGTAATTCTTATAAACAATTAATGTAATTAAAAACTTATGATATTACCCGTGCATCACATGAATATGAAAATACTAGTTATAATAATACTTTTATTATTATATTAATGATATTTTTTATTTTGTTATCACGAATTAATTATTCACGATCCAAAAAAAAATAATTATTCAAGTTTTAAAAAATTATAAATTATTCCTCACAATTGGACGAGATTTTCAAAGTAAAACTAATATCGCAAGCATACAGCTTATTGCAAAAGCACTTGAGGGTTGTCTCCTTAGGGGATAAAATTAGCTTACTAATAATATCTATACTATCATTATAACTAAATTAATGAACGTTAAACAAAGCAACAAATTATCACCAAAAAAAAAAAAAAAACAAAGCAACAAATGAAACTTACTAAAATAAATTATAACTAGGCAAGTATAATCAATAAAAGTAAAATTAAACATAGTGAACAATTAAGGTGAGCCTAAGTGGAAAGGAATCATTTCCAGACATAAAGCCTATCATATGCTTACATATCCAAAGAATTGAAAGTTCACAAGCTAAATGAGATGGTGACGACTCGCCAAAATATTCCAGTCAATCCGTCACCAACTAGAAATAAGAATGTACACATCCAACTCCTATAGTGTTTATCCTCAGAAACAGAACAACTCTCCTATTCTCCTCCCACCCCCATCTCAAGAGAACCATTGATGACAATCACAAACAGAAGAGAACACAAACACACAATCACAACAAGCCATTAAAACCCAGAAAGACAAAGATGAACAGCGCCTCACTAAATGCAGAATCACATAAGTAAACACAGAGGAGATAGAAGAGAGCCAAAACAGTAGCGTAGAGAGAAGGGAAGGATCCAACCTGGCATCGAACTCAAGCTCAGCCTAAATTCTCAAATCTCCATTACTCAGAACAAGCTCCAAAAACATATTGAAAACAGAACTGAATTCAACTAAAAGAACGAAAAGGGTAGAAAGGGGAAATGGGAAATAGAGGAGAAGCATAACCGAGGAATCGGGAAAGGAAGATGAAAACCTCAAAGTTGGACCAACATTCATGAAATTCCTTAAACAAAAACACAAATCTCAACTAAAATTGATCGACTTAAAACCGATTAAATGAATCTCAAGGCTAGGAAAATGGATCTGGGATTGCAAAACTTGAAAATAGAAATTCAAAAACTTAACCCTGAAACCCTGGAATCTATCTAAAACGAAAATTAAATCTACCTAAAACCCTCAACTGACGTCCATTAGTGGAGGTTTCAAAGTTTGATAAAACCAAATCAACAACCCAAAAAAAAACAAGCAATGAGATTGAAAGAAAGTCGACGAAACGAAGAAGCAAGAATAGGAGACGGGGGAAATCTCGAAATCTCACGAATCGAACCAACATCCGAACTTAGATTGAGTATTTTCAAATCAAAAATTACCAATTCAACAAAATTAAAATTGATCACATCAATTTGGAAGCAGCAAAAATGAATATCAAATTGCAAAACCGAATGAGAAATTCGAATAAACTAAAAATAAACCTTAAGGCTCCATTTGGTCCTTAAAAAATTTGATGGAAAGAAAAATTAAAGAAAAAAAATATAAAGGAAAAAAAGATCGGAAGAAAATGAGTTTTTTTCTCTTGTTTGGATCAAGGAAAAAATATAAAAATTTGGATGAGAAATTTGAATATTGATGAACTACTTAAATCATTTTGATGCCTTCTAAACAATACAAGGTTGGAGAAGGTTGGGAATTTTTCTCAAACTTCTCTCACAATTTTATGAGAAAAATTTTGTCACTTGTTTCTAAAAATTTTTCCACCAAACTTTTCTCCATATTTTTTTTCTTTGTAATTTTCTCTAAACCAAACACAAGAAAAAAAAGTAACTTCCTTAAATTTTTTTTCTTTCCACCAACCTTTCCAAGGTCCAAACAGAACCTAAATTTTTAAAATTTCCCCTGAATCGACTCTAAACTAAACTTGAGACATCAGGGGGCCTGATGGAGCTTTTTCAAGGTTTTCTTTTTTTTCCTTTTTTTTCATTGTTGGGCTGAGACTGCAAGTGGGCCAAATCGGGAGGATTTTGAGCCCAAGTTTTCCATGTCAGCACTTTTCACCTTCTTTTTCACTTTTCTTGTTTGATTTTTCCATGACCTACAAACTCAAATAAAAATATAAAATAATAATTATTTGAAGCTAATTTAGGTGTTAAAGTATTGTAAGAATACATTTTTGGTGCAAATAACAACTTATTCACACAAATAATGATACAACATAAAAGAGCAAAATTAATAGAATATCTTAAGTAGTGGACTTCATGAGTATCATTTTATGTGATAAAGTCAAAGTTAAGAGTCTTGTATTATAGAGAGAAGGGCTTGGAAGCCAAAAAATCGGCTCATAGGGTGATGTGAAAGGGGGTAAGCCCTCATTTATGAGCCAACATTTTAGCTCATTATTGCATATGTTCTAGAAGGTGTTCAAGACAGAAAAAGTTTGATTAGCCAAGTGGCGCAAATTATATAGGTAACTTAGTATCTTGTTTTCCTATACACCCACTTCCCACACGTGCATTTGTAGTACACTGCCCAATTAACTTGCGCTGCATATTTAATTCCACGCACTTCTTTTTGTTTGTTCTTTTCTTGTTATTTTCACCTATGCAATTTTCTTTTGAATTTTCTGTGTTATCACCTTTCATTTTTGTTTCGAATTTGAAGTGGAATAACTAATATGGAGGATTCCAGTGGTGGTGTTAATGATCAAATTCGTAATCAACCTAATTCAATTTTGAAATCATTTGGAGGTTCGAATAAAAACTTAGATGCATTGAAATTAGAGAGAAAAGGAGAGGGAAGCTCTGTCAATGTGAATTTACTAGAAAAAAAAGATTTGATGTTTATAAATCGCTGATGCTTTTCTTCGAATGTCTTGACTCGAAACAATTTTGTGAACAATAAGTTAACAATTAGTGAACATTAGGCTAAGTTTTTGAGAAATATCTTGACTTGAAGGAAGCCTTGCCAATTCGAATTTATTGGAGGAAACAATGTAATGTTTATAAGAATCGTTTGAATAATTTCAAATAGTAATAATCATTGTAAATTGTTGATGCTTTTCTTCGGATGTCTTGACTCAATACACTTTTGTGAACAGTACGTTAAGTTTTTGTGGCCAATACATTAACGTATTGTGAATAGTGGGTTAAGTTTTTGAGAAATGTCTTGACTAAAACATTTTTGTGAACAATAGATTAAGGTTTTGTGAACAAACACTAACCTTTTTATGAACAATAATTAAGTTATTGCGAACAAGTGAATTTTATATGAGTAATCGAACTTTTCCTTTTTTTATTGATAATATTATTTAGCTTATTTTTAAAACAAGGTTAACCCTTAATTTTTAACCTTAGCATTTGGTTTAATTTTGTGAACAAAATTATTTGTTATAAGTTCTATTTTGTGAATAGTAGGTGTCTGTTGTAAACAATATTTTAAGATTTTGTGAACAATTGGTTAAGTTTTTCTGAACAAAAGAAAAATGATTGGTGAATAATGGAAACCTCTTTAGGGATAAAAGTTCTTAGATTTTAATAAACAGTATTTTTAATTTTTTAGTGAACAATATAACACTTCTTAGTAAAAAAGTGCTAGTATAGAGGTTCTATTTTGTGAATAATAAGGTTCTACTTTGTGTAGAATAAGTTAATATTTTGTGAACAATAAGGTAACTTTTTGTGAACAGCATAGTTTTTCTTTTTCTTTTTTTACTGTTTGCATCTTTGTGTAAGCAAGTTGGGAAAAATTTTGTCAACTTTGACTAATAGAATTTTTTTAGAGAAATAAGCAAATTATTGTAAAAAGGAAAAAAAGGAAGGTAAAGGCTTTAAATAGAGCAATTTGTTGCTAATGATTTTTGAACCTGAGACCTTAATAATAAAAGCCTAACTACTAACAAATACTTTGCTTTGCCTAGACTGTAAGGACTTTCACAGAAAAAATATTTAAAGGCTCCGGATCATATGATTTTTTTGTTCGGCTGCACGCCAGTTACATGCGCTTTTGGACTTGAGTTGCATGCATCTACAATGTTCTTGTACACTCAGGCTGACAATATCACAACTTGACAAGTGGGCAGGTCACTAGTATCAATGATATTCTTTTTGTGTTGTTTTTATCTTAGTTTTAACATTTCGAGGCATCACTCTTTAGTCTTGACATAGGGAACTTTTTGAATGGTGTTGGAATTTGGAAATTGTTGTGTTGCTTTTGGAATGCTGCACATCCTAATAATTCGATTTGTGGGATAAGAATATCCCAAATTCTTCCATTGTCCATTTGATGTAGGTAAGACGTAGCAAAGTATAGTGATAGGGACTAGTTAGGAGCAGTAAGGAATAGAAAGAAATAGTTAATAATTATGAAAAATACAAAAGAATAGGAAGGAGTGAGAGGATGGATGTTATAGGGAGTGACAAGTAGTGATGAGAGTTAGTTTAAACAACAAGGATCGATAATGAACAATGCACAATACACTATTGGTGAAAAAAATAGCTCTAAGAGACCGTTATTAACGTTTTATCCGTTTCACCACCAACAATACTGCACATCGCTAATATCACTCCTTGTAGGTTACTGCTAACTCTTATAGTCGCTTATTGCTCTTTGCTTCTAATAATTAACTCTATTTGTCCTTACCGTTGCTTACCATCGCTTGCCACTTACTGCTCGACCTTATGTCCTTCCTTATTTATTGCTCTTACCATTGAAAGTAATGAAACAAATAGTCTCCAACAATTATCATAAACAAATATTGACAGACAATTTTAACGTTTGAAATTAGTTGGACATTTCAAGTGACCTTTTTACTTTGCAAGATAATTAATCAATTATTTATGCTGCTAATAAATTTATTTTTGAAGTGAAAGTAATCATTAAATTTGATCAATCTAGAAAAATATTACCATAGAAGTTATCACTAGGGGCTGGGCAATGGATCGGGTAGGGTTGAGTTAAGGTTCCATCCGTTTATGAAGTGGGTCGACTCGAGTCATGACGGGCCTATTAATAAAGTGGATCAGGTTGGACTTTGTAACACCCCTACCCCTAAGGCTACAAGTGTTAGTGATTTCTTAGAATTCTGCAGTGAAACAGACTGAGTTCTACCTAAAAATGACCATATCCCAGGCTTAAAGTCATACATTAGGTCCCTGCAATGAATAAGAGCATGAAAGACAAGTCCACAAGCTCAATGGCTACACGCTGGAGATCACGACTCTATGCGCCAGACGCCCAGAGTACACCACGTATAAAGTTCAATAATAAAGAAGGGAACAAGAGATACAGTTCAATGAATCACACATTCGGAGCGTTAGGGTTTACATTCCAAAAACAACAAACTTTAACTAGAATGACGACTGACTAGTCAGATGGTTGGCTCACATAGCCATTTAGAGTGACTGTTATTCAATATGAATTACATGAAGTTTAGCAATTAACTTACATATACTCAAGAACTTAATGATACATCACAATACATTACTAACTCATATACCCACATACAAAACCTATAATCTCTTTTTCCAGAACAAGAAGGGAGACTCTACTTCGGCTTAAGTGAACCGATTTCTGCCTGTCATCTCAAGAACCTGGGAAAAAGGGAATAGAGAGGGGATGAGCTACCACACACTCAGTGAGTGATTCTCAACCCCAAGAAAACAAAACAGTTGCGCATGATACTCTTAAGTAGCAACCACATACAATTTGATATTTAATATAATATAGTAAGTATATAAGGCCACTCATATCCATCAATGCCTTAATAACCTCCACAATGCAAATGGCATCCACTTTTTTTTTTTTTTTTTCATTCCACGCATAAGAACTCTTAACTTGCCTAACCTAGAACTGACGTGACTTAGCAATGACAACCACATATTTCACTTACTTTACATCATATAATAGGTATAAAGAACTCAATAGCGAGTTGTCTCAAACTATAATCTAGGCATCGAGGATGGTAGGGCGTTCAGTTCTCACATAAGCACTTAATATCAATGAGCTCAATTAGAGATGCCAATGGGAGTTCTTTTAGTAAGAAAATGGAATTCAATGCATTAAAAGAAAAATACCTTCACTTAAATCAAGGTAAGCACTCATAAAAATAGTCATTATTCACAAGAAAGTAATTTGGAATCCAACAAGGCTCTTATAAAGTGTACACACACTTTTTCAAGCGTTTACACCGACATAATCCTCAAATGAGGAGTTTTCGACACATAATGGTTAAGAAATCATTTTCTAGGGCATCAGATTCACATATTTGTGCTCGTTTTAGTGAGATCGTTTCTCACATTTCATGGTAACCTCTGGGCCTCTTATAATCAGTGGACATTTATCCCCATCATGGTCTTCTAGAATTTCCACTTTTGGGCCTACTCCCTAGGAATTAGGGTTTTCGCATACGAGGTCTGCTTCTCAAACTTGTGTTCCACAGTTGTCAAGGTCCTCTAGGGTCCCCACTTATGGATCTGCTCCCTAGGAATTAGGGTTCCCGCTTACCAGGTCTGCTCTATAAACTATGTTTCACCCTCGTTAGGGTCTTCTAAGATTCCTACTTCTAGGTCTGCTCCATAGGAATTCACTGGCACTATCCTCTTAGCCCAACACATTTTAGATGCATCTCATCTTCGACACGTTTTGCATAGAAGTTCCCATTATATAACAACAATGCCATTTCCATTTTCAGAAGGCCAAAATTCCTTAATATACTCAAATCGACTTATAACGAACATATAACCACTCATTCGGTAAACTATGCTAGTAAACGAGTTAATGACCAAGCAAGCATTCACTTTTCAAGGAAGTGAATATTAAAACTCATTTTAGAAATCACTAATTTGCAGCCTACGCATAACTAAATTCACTTAAAAGCATTCAGTAGTTTGATTCTGCAAATCAATTATTTGATTCCGTTTTGATAAGTTCATTCCAAGTTTACATGAATGAAGTGTTTAAAACACATTTGCAGTCTTTACACAGCACTTTACTAATTCAAGGATGTATGTTTTTAATGTTTTGATTGATGGTTCAATCACCTAAATAATTTAGCCGAACTATGCAAGGAACCTATTTAACACTTTATCCGACACCGATGCCCACACATCCACATACGTTTTTGACATGACCACATTGAGCGGCTGTTCGGGTGGACCAGAACTGGACTAGCTACTAATCCGACTGGCAGCTGCTCCCTTTCACCCACAGTCAGCACTACACACCTGCTGGCAGCCATGTAAGTTCAGTCATAAAAGTAGCAAGGCTGAATTGGAGTCAGTCATTGCCTAGTTCACAGAGCTGGTCCAAGGCTGGACAGGCTATGTAACCGGCCAGCAACTCTCCCTTTTTCAGCCTCCTTCTCAATGGAACACCTATTAAGGGAAAAAAAAAGAAACAGAAGGGCAAATCCAACAACTTCAAGGTATGGTCACGTAGGTCGAGGACATCATCTTTATAATTCATTGAATAACTATAAAATTTTTAATACAGAGCGACATGCATGAAACAATTTAGTAAAATACCATCACGAAGTTTAATTACTTGTCTACCCGGTCTCCCTCATCACAACATCTCCATAAAAATATCCTCAATTTCACATCATAACAACCCAAAGATCTCATAAATTCATCCATCCTCTTTTCCTCTCAAATTGCATAGTCCACCTATGCTCAAACTTCCACAGTTCACAAGAATCCTCATGGCCAAGCAATAAAGCTTTTGAAATTAATATTAAATTTAGGGAATGAGAACTACCCACCTCGAATCCAAGCTTTCGAACCCAGTTAAAGGGCTAATTGGGCGATTTTAGGAGGTGGGTTTGATCCTCCTCTTCTCCCTCGTTACTGTCCCGTTCTCTTGTGGCGCTACTGTTGTTGTGCTGCTGGACTCCTTCCCAAGCTATTATTGGACTGCTTCATTCCTCTTCCTCTGCCTCTTCCTCGCTGTGTCACGCTTCCTTCCTCCCTTCCACTCTCTTGTCCGGTGGTGGTAGTGGTGGTGGCTGAGGGTTTTAAGACCCTAACTCTAGAACCTTCATCTTGCTCCCTCGCTCTCATTCAATCTCTCCATCTTTCCCTTCAGGCTTGCGGGTTGTTGCACAAAAATCGGTCGCCATGCCAGTCGCTGGCGTGGCGGCGGCACCGCCGCCCTCTCTCTTTTTGCCCCTCTTCCTCTCTCTTACTCTGTCATGGCTGAGGGTCGCAAGGAAGGGTATCAGAAACCCCCCTCTGTCTGTTTTCATGATCGGGACTAAAGTTGGAAAAACCTGACCCGACACGATTACTGATCCGAAACTGACACGAAGTTAAGTGGGTTTGGGTATAAATTTTCAACCTGCTTAATTAAATGAGTTGACACGTTCAAACCATTTAATTAAACGGGTTAGGTTTAGGTCGACATTCTCGACACGAAAAAGTACCTATTTAATCCGTTTAATTAAATGAGTTAAATAAGTCAACTCATTTTCAATTTGTCATTTATCCATTTACTTTTTATTAGATAATTATGAATATAAAATTTTTTAAAAACTGTGAATTATGATGAATTAGGAAAAATTTAAAGAGTAATTATTTAATGTGATATGTATACTTAATTTTTAACACTGTAATTATGTATTAGTGGAAAATATTAAATGCGTAAATAGTAATTAGGCGACTGAATTTGACCTGTTTATCTTAAACGGGTTAAGCGGGTCAACCCGTTTAAAAATTAAATGGGTACAGGTCAAGATTTTTCAACCCTTTTAATAAACAGGTTAGGTTCAGGTAGAGGAATTCTCAACCCGTTTAAGTTCGATACGAACACGAACCCAACCCGACACGGCCTATTATCCAGCTCTAATCGGGACTGGGGGTCTCAACCCCCCTTCTCATTTTCTTTTTGTTTGTTTGTTGTTGTTTATTATTATACTGTAATGTAGCATTTAGTTGAAAGTAATGCAATCATTATGCAATAGAGTTAATCATATAATGCAGTTGTTAGTGTAATGGAATTGGATAATAATTGCATGACAATGTTTGGTTACAAAGTTTTTACAAGTGCAATGGAATGAATTCATCTACAAGTAATAATTAATTTTACACATGACATGAATTACTTGCAATTCAATTCGCATTTTATTTTTGCCTATTTTAATTATTTATAGCTTTGTTGATAACTATCATCCAATATATTATCATCATGATTACGATATTTCACATGAGACTTACTTCACTCTATTTCTTCTAGATTACAATAATTTAATATTATTCAAGTTTACCAAGTAGAGATAGGATGATGATGATAATGATGATGTGTGTGAGAGAGAGAGAGAGAGAGAGAGAGAGAGAGAGACATAATGTCTAGAACGTATAAAAATGCAGTTACAATAATATGATCATGGTCTAGGTTAAACTTTATCTAATATGGAGAGAAGAGAGAGGGGTGAGTGAGGCTTCAAACCTTATAGTGTCAAAGTAATAAGAGAGGGGAAGTAGCGGAGAGACAATGGAGAGAAGAGAGAGAAAGTTTCCGAATATAATAGCTTATAATTGGATAGACTTGTGTTCAAAGGTATGCAATCACAATTGTTTAAGAAAAGTTAAGTAATTGTAATTGCATAGATTGAGGTAAATGTGATTACAATGCAATCTTGATTGTAGTCCTTAATGATAACCAACCATGGTAATGGAATCACCATTACCATTTTGATTGCATTACCACTTCGATTACATAGAACCAAACAAGCCATAAATGCATTTGGTCCTAATTAATCTAACCTCAGTTGATCTCGACCCCTAAATATCCTAATTCAACTTGTCAATTTTTGAGTAGTTATGCCTCGACCTAACTTTTAACGAACCCACTAATTTCACGTAATCGCGTAATAAATCAGGAAAATTTATAAAATTACTTCACATAAATCATTACGCTCAATTAATGCAAATAAAATAGTCTAATATAGCCAATTAAATAAAACATAATCAATGAAAATATTAATCTAAATAGCTAGCCCAAAAATTAAAAATTTTCGGCTATTACATTCTTCTACCCTTAAAAAATTTCATCCTCAAAATTCTGAAGTTCATAGTTTAGTGAAACACAAAATAGGCATAGACATGGTACAAAACCAGACATCTCACAATGGAATCCAAAATTTTACTTTACACTTAATTATATCTTTTGAACCGGAAAAAGGAGGATATGGTATCAAGTCTCCTCCTCACCAATCTTTTTCAAGCATTTACTCACTCCATTAAGGTGCCGAGGACAAATCGCATCGAAGAGGGGTAAATGAGATGACATGAATAACTATATTGAACTAAATTTTAAAATGAACACAGACTTTCAATCTTGTATCTAAACATTACCCGTATAGACCCATAGGTCTATGTATACGCATTGGCATGACTTAGTATCTAAGGCTTACAGGTAGAGCAATTCAATCAGAACAAGTTACGATCATATGGAGGCAATTGACTAAGTCAAGTTCATTCGAAAGTACGAAGTAATTGAAGTATTTCAGAACTAGGCTAATTAGCCAAAGAGTTTTAAATTCCACAACAGAGTAATAGAGACGTCATATAGCATCACATTAAACACAACGATGCTCCAAACAAGATCCGAAGTTGCAACGACATCAAAGAGAATCAACGACTCAACATCCTCATGCCTAAGAATTATAAGCAACATGAATCAGTCTAGCATGTATATAGCTAGCAACTTCCAAGCGGATAACATATGCAACTACCAATTGTCACGCAAGGACAGAACTTAGCGAAGCTATATAATAAGAATGTGCGTTGATGCATTGTAAGAGTCCAGTATGGGTTCGTACATTAATTGTTTAAGGGAGATAGATAAATGGTTGCTTGGTTGTAGTAGGTTTGGCACAAGGTTCGTATATCTAGTGTTGCCTTTATACAGCTCAACTATCATTCCACGAGGGTTTAATTGTCAAGGTAAGGTGGTTTTGCATGGGCATTGCCACCAAGAGACTTGTAGTTTCATAGGAAAGAAAGACTCTAAGTATTGATTCAGAGTTCCTAGGTAAATACCTCAGCAATTGCACTTAGCTAAGCAGGAAAGTTTCAGCCAGATTGCATAGCTACGAAGATAAGCAGACAAGGTAGTCACAAGAGCTTTGCTGATGGAAAGGCCTACCCTAGGGTCCCCATTTAGAGCTGGTCACTTCTAAGTCGTAGAATAATAGAAATACATGGGTATGTTCATGGATTTATCTTTATGCCCCTTTGGACCTTTATTAGAATATCACAAGTTATAACGCAATACAACCAAGCCATGCTAGCGTATGCATTTCGATTAATTACGTTGACAACTATGGTTCATAACTCGGTGAAGGGATACGACATGGACTCCAATATGACCCTGAGTGCAATCAGCACTTTGTTGGATTCCTTGAGATGCTCATGAGCAAGTATGTACACATGTAGACGTAACTCGAGAAATGGTATTGGTAATATGAAAAATGGTATCATGCCTAGCCATAAGACAACTAGAACGGAGGGAAGGTCAAACATAATAACCACGGTATAGTAAGACAACATTGGTAAGACGCATGATGGCTAGCAAAGTGCCACCCAAGGTTCCCTATGAAATTTACCATGCATTGCATAAACTCATCATACAAAACACAATACAGGATAGCTCAGTCATGTTAGCTAGTGCAGTCAGTCGAATCATGTCAACGATCATTTTACAAGCACCCATCCATAATTCTTAAAGTCATGTATCATGCTTACGCTAGCATGCTATATGTTCAAGCATGGATTACACAAACGCAAATAAATGTGAAGGTAAATGCTTGAGGCCACCACATCATGCATTAAGGGCTTATATATATAGTTGTTCAAACTATATGAGATAATAGAACTCATGGGGTGCAAGTACCGACTCAGAGATCATACAAGCAATGGTTCACATAGGTTAAATTATTTAACTAATCTAGCCATTTGGTTAACCAAAATTCAAGATAAGCAACTCTAATGAAGTGTATTTACTATACTATTCATTCATAGAACACATAACTGATCATGCATAACAAACTTAAATAACTATATAAGCTTCTATGTGCTTTAGATTGTATATAATGCCATGGTTATGCTTTAAAACATTCAGGTTCCCAATAGTGTCCCACGAAAGGACATCTAGGCGAGTGTATATGAGTGCAACCCTCATTTGCAACCTAGGGTTGAAGGTATGCCTTGAGGTTTGTCCAAAATTATTAGAAGCTAGCTATCGATCAGCTAACAATGATTTAGGGTAAGGACAGTGGTATTAGTGGCCTTACGGATACGCAATGCGATCCTACATGGTACATCTATCTCATAAGGTGATCATAGGTATCTTAAGAGCTCGTGGTATGGAAGGGAAGGTTCAACCTTCTATGGAGATTTCTAGTTTTTACACTTGGTGTTAATACTTAAGAAGATGTTAGAAAGGTCTAGATCGTTGCCTCTGGAGGTAAAATGGTGATACATGTGGTATGACAATTCCAAAGTCCGTTAGGTTCCTCCTTTTATTTTTGCTCTAGGTGTGTAACAAGAATAGCATTCCATACTGACGATATACATAACACCTAGCTGACTCGTGAGTAACAGTAGTTGCATGTTGGGAAGCAAGGAAGACTCTCTATGTAAATAACAAATCCAGATTAAGATCACATATAAGTATCAATGGTAAGTATACAGAAGGCTCGAAATAACACTTATGCAACAATTAACAAGACCTCATCACAACTATCCATATTGACATGCATTTAAACGAAGATCTCACTTAGTTCCCCTAATAATTGAGAATTTATGTAAATGGGGTATCGTCTAAAAGAACTTTCAGTTATGAAAAGTAATCTTTTAATCACTCACTAACAATTCATCATTAACACATTGAGCAATGTATGCATCTTAGCATGTAGGCATTCGAAACATCGAGTCACGCAGCTCATAGAACTAGACTCGAACATTATAGTACTGTGAATGCAAGTCTTCAGATGAAATAGTAAGGCCCAACCAGAGAATTACGAAGGTCTATTAATGCTAAAGAAAAACCTTAACTCATTAATTAGGAAGGACTTTAACTTTCAAAGTCTCTAGGTTTTCAAAAGGGAAATAGTTTTACCTACTTCTAGCCCTCTCTATACCAACCATAGAGTAAGTCTGCTCACTCATAGGACCCGATGAGCAAATCGTAACTTAGGGATGAAGAATAAGCTTAGAGTTAAGACTTTTCCAATCATTTGAGTTCAAAACAAGCGTACTTTAAACCTTCAATTTAAATCACCAAGGTGCATATATAAAACAATTATTAATTGAGCTAACACTTTGCTTACTTATGAGAATATAAGTCATTCAGCTTATATTATAGCAAATGGCTCACTTATTCAATCAATCAGCTCACTCAAGTCATAATAGTTAATCAATCGCACCAACAATCATACCAAAAGCACAATTATGGACAAAAACATTACATATGCCACATCATCACAAAGACGTTCCTAGATAGCCATATGAAATGCAAGACTCAGGTCACGGCCTATGGTCGCAGGATCTTACTTTGATGCCATCTGTAACACCCCTACCTCTAGGGTTAGAAGTGTTAGTGATTTCTTAGAATTCTGGAGTTGAAATGGACAGAGCTCTGCCTAAAAAATGACCATATCCCAACCTTAAAGCCTTACATTAGGTCTCTGCAATGAACAAAAGCATGGAAGACATATCCACAAGCTCAACGGCTACACGCCAAAGATCACAACTCTACAGGCCTAACGCCGGAGTACACCAAGTATAAAGTTCAATAAGAAGGAAACAAGAGATACAGGTCAACGGATCACACATCTGAAGTGTTGGGGTTTAAATCCAAATAACAACAAACTTTTACTAAAACAACGACTAACTAGTCAGATGGTTGGCTCACACGACTACTCAGAGTGACCGTTATTCAACATGCATTACATAAAGTTTAGCAATTAACTTACATATACTTAAGAGCTTAATGATACATCACAATACATTACTAACTCATACCTACGTACAAAACCTATAATCTCTTTTTCTAGAGCAAGAACGGAGACTCCACTTCGGCTTCAGTGAACCGACTTCGACATGTCATCTCAAGAACCTAAGGAAAAAGAGAATAGAGAGGGGATGAGCTACCACATGCTCAGTAAGTTATTCTCAACCCCAAGAATGCAAAACAGTTTCACATAATACTCTTAAGTAGCAATCACATATAATTGGATATTTAATATTATATAAAAAGCATATAAGGCCGCTCATATCCATCAACGCCTCAAAACCTCCAGAATGCAAATGGCATCCCTTTTTTTTCATTCCACGCATAATAACTCTCAACTTGCCTAACCTAGGACTCGCATAACTTAGTAATGCCACATATTACACTTATTTTACTTCATATAATAGGCACAAAGGACTTAATGGCGAGTTGCCTCAAACTATATTCTAGGCATTGAGGATGGTAGGGCATTGAGTTCACACATAAGCACTTAACATCAAAGAGTTTAGTTAAAGATCCCAATAGGAGTTCCTTTAGTAAGAAAATGGAATTCAACGCATTGAAAGACAAGTACTGTTACGCCCGCATTCGTTATATTACGTTAAGCTAATTATATTGTCTCATTACGTTATAAAATTCGTATTTTTATAAACTATACGAGTTAAATTATTGTTAATGTGCTTATGTGAACGATAATTTTATTAAAAATAATGTCTTTGTCACCATTAATATTAATACTATTATTAGTTTTGAAAATCTTTCGATATTTTTAATAAACGCTATTAACGGTTACTAATGAATACTAAGTCGATTAGAAACCCGAATACGATTAGGTTGTGATGGGGACCATCCAACCAAACCTTCCAAAACCATTGCCAATGATCCCTCCCCTGCTAAGGAGTGCACGGAGGCCAAAGAAGTTCATGCCTTAGTCAGAAATCACATGCACAAAGAAGAAATCGAACTATCCAGTTCATACCGTTTCTGGCCCGGTTTTGTTTCCTTGTTGGAGCAAAATGTAGAAGGGGAAATTTCCTGCACGCACCACCCCCTTGAAGCTTAAGATCTTAGCTTTCCAACAAGACCTTTTGCAAGGCATTTGGAGTCCATTTAGTCAGTCAACCAAGCCAAAACCGAAGACAGCGCACTGCAGGGCGCAATCCAGCACAGCCTGAATTAAGGGGTTGATTGGCTGACCTATTCAACTCCAACTTTTTTCAAACTTTAGGGCATGAAAAGGCACCTAAATATTTATCAAATCATGGCCCTAAAGTTGAGCTAAGGGACCAACTTGTGCATCTTTTATCCAGCCAAAGAAGGAAGGAAATTCCTTTTAACCGGTTTCAAGGGAGGGCCGGCTGCAACCTTGGTTTTGGAGTGTTCTCTTGTCCCCTTGACAGATTCAAGGTCCCAAGCTGCTGCACATTGGCTTTTGGATGCTTGACACCTTAATCTTGAGATTAATTAAGCTAGTGAGGTGTCAAGGTTAGGCTAGATCACTTGTATAATCAACTTGTACTTGTAATCTAGCTTAGGCTTAGTCATTTAGTCACTTTTCAGCTGGTTTTTGCAACCCTTGGCCGAGTAAGGGAGGTTGTGGTCCATAAATACCCCCTCTCTTCCTTTTGTAAGGGTCTTTTGTCAAATTGAATACAAGTTTGAGCATTGTCTCTCCCAAATCCTAGTTCTATATCTTAAGTGTGGCAACTTAAGTGGTGTCTAGGTCTCTTTATCTCAATTAGGTGGTGTTTCTGTATCCTAATTGATCTAAACAGATTGCCCAAGTGTTCAACAAGAGTGGCTCCTCTTGGATTATCTCTTGAAGGCACTTATTCTATCAACTTGTTCTTCTCCCATCTTGACACGCCTACCTTTCTTTTGCTTCCATTTCTTTGGCAAGTGTAAGGAGAGATACATCAATTGGTATCAGAGCCTTGGCTACCCTCCTGAGCTTGCTTCCACCTACAAACACAGCCCCAAACACTTAGCCACAAACACCCTTAAACACATCTCCCTTCCTCTCCTTTGCACGTTCTTGCCGTGCCCAGGATAGAACTTAAGCACGGGTACCCCGTGCCGCTCGGCACGACCGTGCCTTCTGCCCAACACGCCCATTCGATTCCAGCAGCCTAGCACGGGTAGGCCGTGCCCTACAGCACGACCGTGCCGTTTGCTAACCGACCCAAAACATCACATCTCCCTCCCTACTACCACCATGTCTTCAAGCCTCACCCCGGAACAAGTGGCTGAGGCTGCCCTTAAGGAGAAGGCCGAGTTGGAGGCTAGGGTCAAGTATCTCCAAACTCAATTAGGCCAACTCCTAGAAGAAAAGAGGAGAAGTTTGAGGGACTCTAGGAGCCCCACGGAGTAAGGACCTCGGATTGGTCCCGAGGAAGAAGGAAGTTACCCTCGTGAGTCATCTAGTGAAGAAAACGAGGGAGGAAGACCATTCCGACCTAGTGGAGGTGGCAACCTTGACTTCAAAGTCGACATACCCGAGTATGAGGGCCACCTAGACCCCGATGAGTTCTTAGATTGGCTTCGAACTGTTGAGAGGGTGTTCGACTATAGGGACATCCCGGATAAGAAAAAGGTAAAACTTGTAGCCCTTAAGCTTCGCAAATATGCTTCAATTTGGTGGGCTAACTTAGTGGCCAAAAGGGCAAGGAAGGGAAAGGGGAAATTCCGAACTTGGGCACAAATGAGGGATAAACTAAGGGCCAAATTTCTACCCACCCATTACCTTCATGACAACTACCTCAAACTCCATAACCTCAAACAAGGTACCAAGAGCGTGGAAGAGTATACTAGGGAGTTCGAACAACTCCTCTTGAAATGTGATTTAAGGGAAGATGAGAGTCAAACCCTTGTGAGGTATTTGAGTGGACTGGATGAACAAATTGCCCATATCATTGAGCTACACCCGTACTCTTCTCTTGATGAGCTTAGTTCCCTAGCACACAAAGTGGAACAACACCATAAGGCTAAAGGGAAGGGGATCATGTCCAAACCCCCTCCCCCTACTCGGTCTTACCCCTTTCAAAGACCCCCAAACACAAATCCCAAACCTCAAGTTCCACCACCCCCACGGCCAAACCCCTCAAATGCCCAAAATACACCTCAACGAAACCCCCCCAAGCCGGAAGAGAGAAGGAGGTGTTTTCGGTGTCAAGGGTTAGGGCACATTGCCTCCGAGTGCCCAAATAAGAGAGTTGTCACCTTGGCCGAATTTCAAGCTTCCTTTGAGGAGTTTAATGAGGAGAATGAAGAAGAGGGGGGACAAGTACCGAATGAATCCCTAGAAGAAGTGGAAGAGGGTCCGGATGAAGGAGAACTCTTGGTCATTCGAAGGGCCTTAAGTGGTCTAGCTTCCCAAGATGAGCTTGAACAAAGAGAGTCCATCTTCCATACAAGGTGCACCATAGGAGGCAAGGTGTGCTCCCTTATCATTGATGGGGGAAGTTGTGCAAATTTGGCTTCGCAATCTATGGTGGACAAACTCAAGCTCTCGGTGACTCCCCATCCAAAGCCATATACCATCCAATGGCTCAATCAAAGCAAAGGTTTGCAAATCTCTTCCCAGTGCCTCTTGTCCTTAAGCATTAGGAAAGCTTACAAAGATGAGATTTGGTGTGACATTGTTCCCATGGATGCGTGTCATGTCTTGTTGGGTCGCCCTTGGCTCTTTGATAGGAGGGTCATGCATGATGGCCGCATGAATACCTACACCTTCACCAAGAACCACAAAAAGATCACCCTCACTCCCCTCAAATCAACCACCCCTCCAAGCCCAAGGAAAACCCACAAAGAGATGTCTTTCTCACTACCCTCCTCAAATCCCAAATGCATGAGTTTGCACCCTACAAAGATTGGATATTGCTAGGCCATGAACCGGCCTTAACCTCGGTCACCCACCATCCCATGCTTGTACCCCTCCTACACACCTTTCAACATGTCTTCCCTCAAGAGATACCTTATGGCTTGCCACCCAAGCTGATGGAGATCCCTCCATGCCCTTTGATTTAAAGAATCAAATCAGAGCTAGGCAATTTTATTTTGGTGATTAAAGGATGAATGATTCATCCTTGTTTTGTTTAAGGACCTAAAACAGCAGGTCAGGTTTGTTTTCACAGCAAACCCGGTTTTCAAGAGGTTAATTACGTCAAACCCTTTAAGGTTTAAGTCCAATATTTTGCATTGGGATTAAAGCTTAAGAAGTCAGCTTCGCAACAAAAAAAAGTTTCATCCCATTTGGACTTCATTTGCCCTCTCAAATTAGCTAATAAACCCCAGATATACAAACTGCCCAGTTTAAACCAGAACATTCCCGGTTTTGGTTATTTGATTCCATAAGCTTAATGGTGGTTTAAGTCTTGTATTTTTACATTTTGTGGGTCCTCAAGATGCTAGCTACATGGTCCAAGTGATAAAATCAAGTTATGTCAAGTGGAAAATGGGGAACCAGGTCAATCTCCCAAAACTGTGCAGACTGAGACCCGGTTCAGACCAGTCTTGCCATTTTAACGTTTTCATCAGGCAAATGAACTCCAAATTGAGTAATTCCACTTGGATCTGTTAGAAGACTTCTCAAGCTTTCCATCCATGTGTGGCAACGCAAGTTATGACCACGTTTGCCCTGGAATACATGGCTTGCAAATCGACCCTGTAAGCTGCCAGCACATTACAGTTTACAGCAGCAAGCAGCTTTCCTTCTCCAAAGGGTTTCCTTCTCTTCAGCTGAGGGGCACACCTTCCAAGGCTTGGCACACGTCCAAGGCAACCTAGGGAAGACAACAACCAATGAGGGAAGGGCTGCAAGAAGGCTTGTCTCTTGAATCTCATTGGAAGACAAAGAAGGTGCTCCCTTGATTCTCATTGGCTAGCCGTAAAGGGGATAGCCACTTTTCGGCTTGCACATGGCTACTTGCTGCCTTTTGAAGCTGATTATGTTTAAGGCCAAATTAATCAAGTTGTATTAGTCATTTGTCTTGCTTTCCTAGTTAGATTAATACACTTTGTTTAGCACTAAGGAAGATTAACAAAACCGGTTAGCATAACCGGGTGTAATTAGGCCTAATACCTTTCCTACCTAGGAAGGAAAGCTAGAGGTACTTGTGTAAGAGCTTACTCAGCTTGGTTATTTTGCTGCCTATTTAGAGGACACACGGCCAAGGCAAAAACCAGTGAGATTTGAGTTAAAAACCTCTTTGAGAGCTTTGTGCTTTCATGCCTTAGTGCAAACAAATTCCAACTTGCTTATCCTTAATCTAGCCAATTAAGGTGGTGATCAAGTAGGTTTTAATCTTGAATTAAGTGGTGTTTCTGTATCTTAATCCAAGGTTAAAAACTCTAAACTGGAGTTTGGTGGTGTTTCTGTATCCATTCTTCAAGTTTAGCTCTATCTCATTTGGTGTTTATACTCAAGGATTCAAAGAGAGTTAAAGTGAGTTTGCTAGCTTTAATTTGGAGTTAGCGAATCTTAACTTTGCTTCTCTCCCACCTTTTCTCATTTACAAGACACTCACATATCCATCCCCATGCTTAATCAAGGCTTAGACTACCTCTAATAGTCTAGCTTCCATCACAAACCTCAAACCATACTCAACCGTGCAAAAGTAAGAAACATGGTGTCACAAACCAGAAAAGCGGCACGGCCTACCCGTGCCTAAAGGCACGACCGTGCCACACCTATTCGTGTGGTTTTCACTTGGTTGCTTCATAATCTTGGTAGCTTGTAACTTGGTTCCATTCATCCCTTGTGATATACATCAAATTACATCAAACTCCCTTCTGATTTTCACTTAGAATCCCTTGATTCTAAGTTCCATTCCTCCCTCACATATTTGTTGCCTCACAACCAACATATTATGTGCCACTTTCCTTAGTTTTCTCATGATTGTATTCTCCCTTGATTTGTAAGCTTTCACTCTTAATTTGAGTTCTAGCTTAGACCATCGGCAGGTCCATCATATTTGGTATCAGAGCAAGTTCAGAACTTGGCCTGAAACCCACACCATCCACACGCCCAAAGCTCCTCAAAACACAAATCCAAATTCATTCCCTCAAAACACCCACTTTCACAATGAGAATTGGGAAAGATATGTCCCTTAGAAAAATCCTCAAACTACAAAAAGAGATTGAAGCATTTGACCTCAGAACACAAGAAATAAACTGGGAAATGCAACAGCAAGAAAGAGAACTTGATCTACTCACCCTCTGGTTTGAAGAAAGAAGAAAATCCAATCAGCCCTTTGTTTCACCAGAGATAGATCAAAGTCACAAAGTTAATGAGGTTACCATCAACTTACCTCCTAAGTTTGATGAACATGAAGATGAACAAGAGGAAATCAAGGAGGAAGAAAAGGAGGATCGAGAAGAGAAAGATGGGAATACATTTGAAGAGAAAAAGCTTGAGGCGGAAGAAGGTGAAATCCTCACCTTAGTCACCCACCATCCACCAAAAGACAAGAACCATCATAACCATCTTTTCATTCCTTTTGGTGAACCATCAAAACTTTCACCCACTCCACCCTCACCCAAGGCACTCAAACAAACCTTCTGTCAAAAATATTCAAAGCCATTACCTACAACTCCTAATCTTGAATTAAGAGTAAGTAAGGACGTGGTTTATGACATGTTCAAAGAGTCCCCCATATACAACATCCAAATCAGCAAGGGACTTGACGAGAAGAGAGCCTCCAAGAGCAAAGGCAAGTTATTCGAATGGTTGATTTTGTTTCAGCCATACAATGAATCAAGAAAAGGAGGTAATTACCTAAATTGATTTGAGGACAAATCTTTTTAACAAGGGGAGGATGATGGAGATCCCTCCATGCCCTTTGATTTAAAGAATTAAATCAAAGCTAGGTAATTTTATTTTGGTGATTAAAGGATGAATGATTCATCCTTGTTTTGTTTAAGGACCTAAAACAGCAGGTCAGGTTTGTTTTCAGCAGCAAACCCGGTTTTGAGAGGTTAATTACGTCAAACCCTTTAAGGTTTAAGTCAAATATTTTGCATTGGGATTAAATTTCAAGAAGTCAGCTTTGCAACAAAAAAAGTTTCATCCCATTTGGACTTCATTTGCCCTCTCAAATTAGCTAATAAACCCCAGATATGCAAACTGCCCAGTTTAAACCAGAACATACCCGGTTTTGGTTATTTGATTCCATAAGCTTAATGGTGGTTTAAGTCTTGTATTTTAACATTTTGTGGGTCCCCAAGATGTTAGCTACATGGTCCAAGTGATAAAATCAAGTTATGTCAAGTGGAAAATGGGGAACCAAGTCAATCTCCCAAAACTGTGCAGACTGAGACCCGGTTCAGACCAGTCTGGCCATTTTAACGTTTTCATCAGGCAAATGAACTCCAAATTGAGTAATTCCACTTGGAGCTGTTAGAAGACTTCCCAAGCTTTCCATCCATGTGTGGAAACGCAAGTTATGACCACGTTTGCCCTGGAATACATGGCCTGCAAATCGACCCTGTAAGCTGCCAGCACATTACAGTTTACAGCAGCAAGCAGCTTTCCTTCTCCAAAGGGTTTCCTTCTCTTCAGCTGAGTGGCACACCTTCCAAGGCTTGGCACACGTCCAAGGCAACCTAGGGAAGACAACAACCAATGAGGGAAGGGCTGCAAGAAGGCTTGTCTCTTGAATCTCATTGGAAGACAAAGAAGGTGCTCCCTTGATTCTCATTGGCTAGCCGTAAAGGGGATGGCCACTTTTCGGCTTGCACATGGCTACTTGCTGCCTTTTGAAGCTGATTATGTTTAAGGCCAAATTAATCAAGTTGTATTAGTCATTTGTCTTGCTTTCCTAGTTAGATTAATACACTTTGTTTAGCATTAAGGAAGATTAACAAAACCGGTTAGCATAACCGGGTGTAATTAGGCCTAATACCTTTCCTACCTAGGAAGGAAAGCTAGAGGTACTTGTGTAAGAACTTACTCAGCTTGGTTATTTTGCTGCCTATTTAGAGGACACACGGCCAAGGCAAAAACCAGTGAGATTTGAGTTAAAAACCTCTTTGAGAGCTTTGTGCTTTCATGCCTTAGTGCAAACAAATTCCAACTTGCTCATCCTTAATCTAGTCAATTAAGGTGGTGATCAAGTAGGTTTTAATCTTGAATTAAGTGGTGTTTCTGTATCTTAATCCAAGGTTAAAGACTCTAAACTTGAGTTTGGTGGTGTTTCTGTATCCATTCTTCAAGTTTAGCTCTATCTCATTTGGTGTTTATACTCAAGGATTCAAAGAGAGTTAAAGTGAGTTTGCTGGCTTTAATTTGGAGTTAGTGAATCTTAACTTTGCTTCTCTCCCACCTTTTCTCATTTACAAGCCACTCACATATCCATCCCCATGCTTAATCAAGGCTTAGACTACCTCTAATAGTCTAGCTTCCATCACAAACCTCAAACCATACTCAACCATGCAAAAGTGAGAAACATGGTGTCACAAACCAGAAAAGTGGCACGGCATACCCATGCCTAAGGGCAAGACCGTGCCACACCTATTCGTGTGGTTTTCACTTGGTTGCTTCATAATCTTGGTAGCTTGTAACTTGGTTCCATTCATCCCTTGTGATATACATCAAATTACATCAAATTCCCTTTTGATTTTCACTTAGAATCCCTTGATTCTAAGTTCCATTCCTCCCTCACATATTTGTTGCCTCACAACCAATATATTATGTGCCACTTTCCTTAGTTTTCTCATGATTGTATTGTCCCTTGGTTTGTAAGCTTTCACTCTTAATTTGAGTTCTAGCTTGGACCATCGGCAGGTCCATCATATTTGGTATCAGAGCAAGTTCAGAACTTGGCCTGAAACCCACACCATCCACACGCCCAAAGCTCCTCAAAACACAAATCCAAATTCATTCCCTCAAAACACCCACTTTCATAATGAGAATTGGCAAAGATATGTCCCTTAGAAAAATCCTCAAACTACAAAAAGAGATTGAAGCATTTGACCTCAGAACACAAGAAATAAACTGGGAAATGCAACAGCAAGAAAGAGAACTTGATCTACTCACCCTCTGGTTTGAAGAAAGAAGAAAATCCAATCAACCCTTTGTTTCACCAGAGATAGATCAAAGTCACAAAGTTAATGAGGTTACCATCAACTTACCTCCTAAGTTTGATGAACATGAAGATGAACAAGAGGAAATCAAGGAGGAAGAAAAGGAGGATCGAGAAGAGAAAGATGGGAATACATTTGAAGAGAAAAAGCTTGAGGCGGAAGAAGGTGAAATACTCACCTTAGTCACCCACCATCCACCAAAAGACAAGAACCATCATAACCATCTTTTCATTCCTTTTGGTGAACCATCAAAACTTTCACCCACTCCACCCTCACCCAAGGCACTCAAACAAACCTTCTGTCGAAAGTATTCAAAGCCATTACCTACAACTCCTAATCTTGAATTAAGAGTAAGTGAGGACGTGGTTTATGACATGTTCAAAGAGTCCCCCATATACAACATCCAAATCAGCAAGGGACTTGACAAGAAGAGAGCCTCCAAGAGCAAAGGCAAGTTATTCGAATGGTTGATTTTGTTTCAGCCATACAATGAATCAAGAAGAGGAGGTAATTACCTAAATTGATTTGAGGACAAATCTTTTTAACAAGGGGAGGATGATGGAGACCCCTCCATGCCCTTTAATTTAAAGAATCAAATCAAAGCTAGGCAATTTTATTTTGGTGATTAAAGGATGAATGATTCATCCTTGTTTTGTTTAAGGACCTAAAACAGCAGGTCAGGTTTGTTTTCACAGCAAACCCGGTTTTCGAGAGGTTAATTACGTCAAACCCTTTAAGGTTTAAGTCCAATATTTTGCATTGGGATTAAAGCTTAAGAAGTCAGCTTCGCAACAAAAAAAGTTTCATCCCATTTGGACTTCATTTGCCCTCTCAAATTAGCTAATAAACCCCAGATATACAAACTGCCCAGTTTAAACCAGAACATACCCGGTTTTGGTTATTTGATTCCATAAGCTTAATGGTGGTTTAAGTCTTGTATTTTTACATTTTGTGGGTCCCCAAGATGTTAGCTACATGGTCCAAGTGATAAAATCAAGTTATGTCAAGTGGAAAATGGGTAACCAGGTCAATCTCCCAAAACTGTGCAGACTGAGACCCGGTTCAGACCAGTCTGGCCATTTTAACGTTTTCATCAGGCAAATGAACTCCAAATTGAGTAATTCCACTTGGAGCTGTTAGAAGACTTCTCAAGCTTTCCATCCATGTGTGGAAACGCAAGTTATGACCACGTTTGCCCTGGAATACATGGCCTGCAAATCGACCCTGTAAGCTGCCAGCACATTACAGTTTACAGCAGCAAGCAGCTTTCCTTCTCCAAAGGGTTTCCTTCTCTTCAGCTGAGTGGCACACCTTCCAAGGCTTGGCACACGTCCAAGGCAACCTAGGGAAGACAACAACCAATGAGGGAAGGGCTGCAAGAAGGCTTGTCTCTTGAATCTCATTGGAAGACAAAGAAGGTGCTCCCTTGATTCTCATTGGCTAGCCGTAAAGGGGATGGCCACTTTTCGGCTTGCACATGGCTACTTGCTGCCTTTTGAAGCTGATTATGTTTAAGGCCAAATTAATCAAGTTGTATTAGTCATTTGTCTTGCTTTCCTAGTTAGATTAATACACTTTGTTTAGCATTAAGGAAGATTAACAAAACCGGTTAGCATAACCGGGTGTAATTAGGCCTAATACCTTTCCTACCTAGGAAGGAAAGCTAGAGGTACTTGTGTAAGAGCTTACTTAGCTTGGTTATTTTGCTGCCTATTTAGAGGACACACGGCCAAGGCAAAAACCAGTGAGATTTGAGTTAAAAACCTCTTTGAGAGCTTTGTGCTTTCATGCCTTAGTGCAAACAAATTCCAACTTGCTTATCCTTAATCTAGTCAATTAAGGTGGTGATCAAGTAGGTTTTAATCTTGAATTAAGTGGTGTTTCTGTATCTTAATCCAAGGTTAAAGACTCTAAACTTGAGTTTGGTGGTGTTTCTGTATCCATTCTTCAAGTTTAGCTCTATCTCATTTGGTGTTTATACTCAAGGATTCAAAGAGAGTTAAAGTGAGTTTGCTAGCTTTAATTTGGAGTTAGTGAATCTTAACTTTGCTTCTCTCCCACCTTTTCTCATTTACAAGCCACTCACATATCCATCCCCATGCTTAATCAAGGCTTAGACTACCTCTAATAGTCTAGCTTCCATCACAAACCTCAAACCATACTCAACCGTGCAAAAGTAAGAAACATGGTGTCACAAACCAGAAAAGTGGCACGGCCTACCCGTGCCTAAAGGCACGACCGTGCCACACCTATTCGTGTGGTTTTCACTTGGTTGCTTCATAATCTTGGTAGCTTGTAACTTGGTTCCATTCATCCCTTGTGATATACATCAAATTACATCAAATTCCCTTTTGATTTTCACTTAGAATCCCTTGATTCTAAGTTCCATTCCTCCCTCACATATTTGTTGCCTCACAACCAACATATTATGTGCCACTTTCCTTAGTTTTCTCATGATTGTATTCTCCCTTGGTTTGTAAGCTTTCACTCTTAATTTGAGTTCTAGCTTGGACCATCGGCAGGTCCATCATATTTGGTATCAGAGCAAGTTCAGAACTTGGCCTGAAACCCACACCATCCACACGCCCAAAGCTCCTCAAAACACAAATCCAAATTCATTCCCTCAAAACACCCACTTTCATAATGAGAATTGGCAAAGATATGTCCCTTAGAAAAATCCTCAAACTACAAAAAGAGATTGAAGCATTTGACCTCAGAACACAAGAAATAAACTGGGAAATGCAACAGCAAGAAAGAGAACTTGATCTACTCACCCTCTGGTTTGAAGAAAGAAGAAAATCCAATCAACCCTTTGTTTCACCAGAGATAGATCAAAGTCACAAAGTTAATGAGGTTACCATCAACTTACCTCCTAAGTTTGATGAACATGAAGATGAACAAGAGGAAATCAAGGAGGAAGAAAAGGAGGATCGAGAAGAGAAAGATGGGAATACATTTGAAGAGAAAAAGCTTGAGGCAGAAGAAGGTGAAATACTCACCTTAGTCACCCACCATCCACCAAAAGACAAGAACCATCATAACCATCTTTTCATTCCTTTTGGTGAACCATCAAAACTTTCACCCACTCCACCCTCACCCAAGGCACTCAAACAAACCTTCTGTCAAAAGTATTCAAAGCCATTACCTACAACTCCTAATCTTGAATTAAGAGTAAGTGAGGACGTGGTTTATGACATGTTCAAAGAGTCCCCCATATACAACATCCAAATCAGCAAGGGACTTGACAAGAAGAGAGCCTCCAAGAGCAAAGGCAAGTTATTCGAATGGTTGATTTTGTTTCAGCCATACAATGAATCAAGAAGAGGAGGTAATTACCTAAATTGATTTGAGGACAAATCTTTTTAACAAGGGGAGGATGATGGAGATCCCTCCATGCCCTTTGATTTTAAAGAATCAAATCAAAGCTAGGTAATTTTATTTTGGTGATTAAAGGATGAATGATTCATCCTTGTTTTGTTTAAGGACCTAAAACAGCAGGTCAGGTTTGTTTTCACAGCAAACCCGGTTTTCGAGAGGTTAATTACGTCAAACCCTTTAAGGTTTAAGTCCAATATTTTGCATTGGGATTAAAGCTTAAGAAGTCAGCTTCGCAACAAAAAAAGGTTTCATCCCATTTGGACTTCATTTGCCCTCTCAAATTAGCTAATAAACCCCAGATATACAAACTGCCCAGTTTAAACCAGAACATACCCGGTTTTGGTTATTTGATTCCATAAGCTTAATGGTGGTTTAAGTCTTGTATTTTTACATTTTGTGGGTCCCCAAGATGTTAGCTACATGGTCCAAGTGATAAAATCAAGTTATGTCAAGTGGAAAATGGGGAACCAGGTCAATCTCCCAAAACTGTGCAAACTGAGACCCGGTTCAGACCAGTCTGGCCATTTTAACGTTTTCATCAGGCAAATGAACTCCAAATTGAGTAATTCCACTTGGAGCTGTTAGAAGACTTCTCAAGCTTTCCATCCATGTGTGGAAACGCAAGTTATGACCACGTTTGCCCTGGAATACATGGCCTACAAATCGACCCTGTAAGCTGCCAGCACATTACAGTTTACAGCAGCAAGCAGCTTTCCTTCTCCAAAGGGTTTCCTTCTCTTCAGCTGAGTGGCACACCTTCCAAGGCTTGGCACACGTCCAAGGCAACCTAGGGAAGACAGCAACCAATGAGGGAAGGGCTGCAAGAAGGCTTGTCTCTTGAATCTCATTGGAAGACAAAGAAGGTGCTCCCTTGATTCTCATTGGCTAGCCGTAAAGGGGATGGCCACTTTTCGGCTTGCACATGGCTGCTTGCTGTCTTTTGAAGCTGATTATGTTTAAGGCCAAATTAATCAAGTTGTATTAGTCATTTGTCTTGCTTTCCTAGTTAGATTAATACACTTTGTTTAGCATTAAGGAAGATTAACAAAACCGGTTAGCATAACCGGGTGTAATTAGGCCTAATACCTTTCCTACCTAGGAAGGAAAGCTAGAGGTACTTGTGTAAGAGCTTACTCAGCTTGGTTATTTTGCTGCCTATTTAGAGGACACACGGCCAAGGCAAAAACCAGTGAGATTTGAGTTAAAAACCTCTTTGAGAGCTTTGTGCTTTCATCCCTTAGTGCAAACAAATTCCAACTTGCTTATCCTTAATCTAGTCAATTAAGGTGGTGATCAAGTAGGTTTTAATCTTGAATTAAGTGGTGTTTCTGTATCTTAATCCAAGGTTAAAGACTCTAAACTTGAGTTTGGTGATGTTTCTATATCCATTCTTCAAGTTTAGCTCTATCTCATTTGGTGTTTATACTCAAGGATTCAAAGAGAGTTAAAGTGAGTTTGCTAGCTTTAATTTGGAGTTAGTGAATCTTAACTTTGCTTCTCTCCCACTTCCTCTCATTTACAAGCCACTCACATATCCATCCCCATGCTTAATCAAGGCTTAGACTACCTCTAATAGTCTAGCTTCCATCACAAACCTCAAACCATACTCAACCGTGCAAAAGTAAGAAACATGGTGTCACAAACCAGAAAAGCGGCACGGCCTACCCGTGCCTAAAGGCACGACCGTGCCACACCTATTCGTGTGGTTTTCACTTGGTTGCTTCATAATCTTGGTAGCTTGTAACTTGGTTCCATTCATCCCTTGTGATATACATCAAATTACATCAAATTCCCTTTTGATTTTCACTTAGAATCCCTTGATTCTAAGTTCCATTCCTCCCTCACATATTTATTGCCTCACAACCAACATATTATGTGCCACTTTCCTTAGTTTTCTCATGATTGTATTCTCCCTTGGTTTGTAAGCTTTCACTCTTAATTTTAGTTCTAGCTTGGACCATCGGCAGGTCCATCACAAGCGGTCCATCCAACACAAAATTGACCTTGTGTAGGGTTCCACTCTCCCAAATAAACCGGCCTATAGGATGAACCCTCAAGAAACTCAAGAAGTCCAACGTCAAGTTGATGATCTCCTAGCTAAGGGTATAATCCGTGAGAGCTTAAGCCCCTGTGCCGTCCCGGCCCTACTTGTGCCAAAGAAGGATGGAAGTATGAGGATGTGTGTTGATAGTAGAGCTATCAACAAGATCACCATCAAGTACCGGTACCCTATTCCAAGGTTGGAGGATTTGCTTGATGAGCTTCATGGGGCCACTATCTTCTCCAAAATCGACCTTAGAAGTGGCTACTACCAAATCCGGATTTTTGAAGGGGATGAGTGGAAAACGGCCTTCAAAACCAAAGGAGGCCTATATGAGTGGTTGGTCATGCCATTCGGCTTGACTAATGCACCAAGCACCTTCATGAGACTTATGAATGAGGTGCTTAGGCCAGTCATAGGCAAGTTTGTTGTCGTCTATTTCAATGACATTCTTGTGTATAGCCGGGATGAGCAAGAGCATGCAAGCCACCTTCACCAAGTCTTGAGCATTTTGGCTCAAGAAAGGCTCTATGGTAATCTTGAGAAATGTCATTTCTTCACTCCCCAAGTTATCTTCTTGGGTTATGTGGTTTCGGCTCAAGGCATCCATGTTGATGAAGACAAGGTCAAGGCCATCCGTGAGTGGCCTACTCCCGCCTTGATACAACAAGTCCGAAGCTTCCATGATTTGGCTTCCTTTTATAGGAGATTTGTGAAGGATTTTAGCTCTATTGTCGCTCCCATGACCGAGGTCATCAAGGGAAAGACCTTTGAGTGGAATGAACAAGCCCAATTGGCCTTTGAGGAAATCAACAGAAGGCTCACAAGTGCTCCTATCCTAGCACTACCAAGCTTTTCCAAGGTCTTTGAGGTGGAGTGTGATGCCTCCGGAGTGGGCATCGGGGCTGTTTTATCTCAAGAAAAACGACCCATTGCATTCTTTAGTGAAAAGTTGAATGATGCCAAGAGGAAGTACTCCACCTACGATAAAGAGTTCTATGCAATAGTTCGAGCTTTGGAACATTGGAGGCATTATCTAGTGGGGGCCGAATTCATCTTACATTCGGACCATGAAGCCCTCAAGTTCATTCAAGGGCAACATAAACTCAATCCCCGCCATGCTAAGTGGGTTGAGTACCTCCAAGCATTCAACTTCATGATACACCACAAGGCCGGCAAGCTAAACAAAGGAGCGGATGCACTCTCTAGGAGATACTTTCTCCTTTCGGTCCTAGAATCCAAGGTACTTGGGTTTGAAATCGTCAAAGGGATGTACACTAATGATGAGGACTTCAAAGAGATCTATGTCAAATGTGCCAACCATCCCCACGGTCTCTTCCATATCCTAGAGGGGTTCCTCTTCAAGGGGTCATGGCTGTGTATTCCCAAGTGCGGGTTTCGAGAGCTATTAATTCAAGAGCTTCATAGTGGTGCTCTAGCCGGTCACTTTGGGGTAGAGAAGACTTGTTCAATGCTCAAAGAGCATTATTATTGGCCGAAGATGACTAAGGATGTGGAACACCTCATCAAAAGGTGCTCAATTTGTCACATGGCTAAGAGCCGTGTCCTCCCCCACGGCCTCTACTCTCCTTTGCCCGTACCTCTAGCCCCATGGGAAGATATTAGCTTGGACTTCATCACGGGTTTGCCTCGCACTCAAAGAAGCAAGGACTCCATCATGGTGGTGGTGGACCGATTCTCCAAAATGGCCCACTTTGTTCCTTGTCACACCACCCATGATGCCTCCCATATAGCCAAGCTCTACTTCAAGGAGATTGTGAGACTTCATGGCATCCCCAAGAGCATGGTTTCGGATAGGGACACTAAGTTCCTTAGTCACTTTTGGCTCACACTTTGGAGAAAGATGGGGACACACCTCAAGTTTAGTACCACTTATCACCCCCAAACCGATGGCCAAACCGAGGTGACTAACCGGACTTTGGGAACCTTGCTTAGGGTACTTGTGAAGAAGAACCTCAAGGCTTGGGATGAACTTTTGCCCCATGCGGAGTTTGCTTTCAATCGGGCACCAAGCAAAGCCACCCACCTCTCCCCTTTTCAAGTGGTCTATGGATACAACCCAAAAACACCCTTGGACCTCACTCCCATTCCCACACCTGGCAAGTTTAGTTGGGAGGCCGAGAAAAGAGCCAAAGAGATCAAAGACCTTCATGCTCAAGTTCGGGAGAGGATTGAGAAGGCTAATGCCCAGGCCATGCACCAAGCCAACAAGCACAAGAGGGAGGCCCATTTCCAACCAGGAGACTTACTGTGGATCCACTTGAGGAAGGAAAGGTTTCCAAGCAAACGCAAGTCCAAAATCATGCCGAGATCGAATGGCCCCTTTGAGGTATTGGAGAAGGTCGGGCCTAATGCCTACAAGGTCGACTTGCCCGGTGAGTACGGGGTCTCTGCCACCCTCAATGTGGCTGACCTCAGTCCATACTTTGAAGAGAATGAAGAAATCCCAAGTTTGAGGCCAAACTCCAACTCAGCGGGGGGGGATGATGGGGACCATCCAACCAAACCTTCCAAAACCATTGCCAATGATCCCTCCCCTGCTAAGGAGTCCAAGGAGGCCAAAGAAGTTCATGCCTTAGTCAGAAATCACATGCACAAAGAAGAAATCGAACTGTCCAGTTCATACCGTTTTTGGCCCGATTTTGTTTCCTTGTTGGAGCAAAATGTAGAAGGGGAAATTTCCTGCACGCACCACCCCCTTGAAGCTTAAGATCTTAGCTTTCCAACAAGACCTTTTGCAAGGCATTTGGAGTCCATTTGGTCAGTCAACCAAGCCAAAACCGAAGACCGCGCACTGCAGGGTGCAATCCAGCACAGCCTGAATTAAGGGGACGATTGGCTGACCTATTCAACTCCAACTTTTGTCAAACTTTAGGGCATGAAAAGGCACCTAAATATTTATCAAATCATGGCCCTAAAGTTGAGCTAAGGGACCAGCTTGTGCTTCTTTTATCCAGCCAAAGAAGGAAGGAAATTCCTTTTAACCGGTTACAAGGGAGGGCCGGCTGCAACCTTGGTTTTGGAGTGTACTCTTGTCCCCTTGACAGATTCAAGGCCCCAAGCTGCTGCACATTGGCTTTTGGATGCTTGACACCTCAATCTTGAGATTAATTAAGCTAGAGAGGTGTCAAGGTTAGGCTAGATCACTTGTATAATCAACTTGTACTTGTAATCTAGCTTAGGCTTAGTCATTTAGTCACTTTTCAGCTGGTTTTTGCAACCCTTGGCCGAGTAAGGGAGGTTGTGGTCCATAAATACCCCCTCTCTTCCTTTTGGAATGGTCTTTTGTCAAATTGAATACAAGTTTGAGCATTGTCTCTCCCAAATCCTAGTTCTATATCTTAAGTGTGGCAACTTAAGTGGTGTCTAGGTCTCTTTATCTCAATTAGGTGGTGTTTCTGTATCCTAATTGATCTAAAGAGATTGCCCAAGTGTTCAACAAGAGTGGCTCCTCTTGGATTATCTCTTGAAGGCACTTGTTCTATCAACTTGTTCTTCTCCCATCTTCACACGCCTACCTTTCTTTTGCTTCCATTTCTTTGGCAAGTGTAAGGAGAGATACATCAGGTTGTCAACCTTAGAAGCAGCTCGATAATTATTAAATCGAGCCTAGACATGCTTGGGAATGAATAATCGATGAATGATCGGGTTATCGATTATTGAATTTAGAGTTTAGGATGCGAATTAAGCTAGCGACACTGATTCCTGAACAACTTGGACCAAAATTAATGAAAGAGAGTGGGAAGGGGCAAACTTGTAAATTCGCGCCTGCCTTTCCTTCCATCCCCACCTGCCGCGACCCCCCCTTCGACACTCTCTCTCCTCTCACTCTGCTACCCGTCTTCTTCCTCCTCATCTCCTCCTCCATTAACGACACTTCCAAGCTCAAGCCCAGTAGATTTTCGCCTCACAACAATCGCAAATTCATTGCATTCGGTCTCCCCCAAGAGCTAGCTTCCGTTTGGTACGAAACTTGTGCGAAATCAAGTGAACCCACCACATTTTGTCGGTGGGTTTGGAGCACGAATTTGGCATCCCAACACTTGTAAAAGCCAGCCATGCGATTCAGCATTTATTTATTTCAAAGTCTCTATAATTAAAGGTAAAATTCTCTGTTTTCAAGCACCCAATTCAATCGCAATCAGTAAGTGAGTTTGGGTTTGTTTTAGGGTTTGAGTTTTTGGAAATTTAAGCACAATTTGGTCGTGCTCGAGCATGGATTAGCAAGTGCCGAAGAAGTGGAGTTGTTTGAGCCCCTAAAGTTGAGCCTACAACCGTGAATCGAGCCTCTAGCTTGGGCTCAAGGTGAGGGTTCATTTCCTCCTAAATTACTACTATTTTCAATGAATTTAACTAAATTAGCTAGCGCATATCGATTCTGAGATTAGTAGTTAGTTTGGGTAAATTAGAATCGATATTGAGAAATTTCAAGCATGGCACTAATTTTGGTTAATCGCATGTTGAGTAAATGCATGGTTGAATGGACCGAATAAATTGAGGATTTGAAAGTAAATAGAATGTTGATAGTGGGCTGTTGTAGCATCAGTTGTCAAATTTGAAGGGCTATTTAACGCTTAGGGGTATTAGTTGGGCAGTTGAAGTAATTGTGGTGTAAACTGAATTATGTCTAAAAGTTATGGCTAAATCAGTTTGAGCATGTCAATGGTTTATTCTTGGTAATTACAAAGGAAATACTATGCCTATGTATGTTGGTTTGCGAATAAGAAAGTAAATATCGTTTGAAGTTTCTATTTACATCAGTTTAGTATGTTAAATTCTAAGTTGGCTATTAAGCATGAATATTATACCTATGTAAGATCGTTTTCTGTATTGTTGGTTTGTACATGTCAATATTGAACCGAGCTTGGTAGTTGGATGGTTTGAGGTGGAACTATTGAGGAATTTGAGGTTCTTGCGGTTGGTGTTGTGTGAGGAGGGAGCCTGGATTGTGATTACTACAATCGTGTGGATTGTGAGGCTATGTGTGGCTTATTAAGTGAATTCTATCGAATTATGCTTTAAAGTGCGTAAATGTGCTAGTTGTGAACCCCCTTTTTCCCTCAATGTGCTACGTGACATTAAGTGAATAGTTTTTGAAATTCAGACATGTTTAAAAAGGATTGTTAAATGCATGTTTTCATGATTTCGAATGCTTTTAAGGACATACCAATTGTCTGGTAGTTTATAAAAATATTTATAGCCTATAAGAAATCCTAAACCGTCGAACTACTCAGTTAGTGACTCGAGTGAATAGTCGATAGATTTAGAAAGTTTAAAAGTGAACTAAAAGTGAATTTGAAAATGTTTAAGGCATTGGTTTGTGTACGACTTCTCCTTATGTTTAAAAGGATTTAAATGATCTGAAAATGGCATCTTAAGGTGCTAATTATGAAATTTAGCTGACTTGCATGCTAATTGCTTATTTAAGTCTCCATTGGGTTTCAAGTTGAGAGCTAGTAAACCCATTATGTTTTTAAGAAACGTTTACGTTGAAAGTTTTCAAAGGAACCTTGTTCACCTTATAAACGAGCCAAGTGCTTTAAGTTTGAATAGCAGCAAGTTTGGAATGTTTTAAGCCTTCAATTTATTTACACACCCTCCTTTGAGTTCTAAAAGGGATTGAAACGAGTTATAAAATGACAACTGAGGATTTTATTATGAACCTAGTTTGAGTTAAACACTAACTAAGTACTTTAAGTTCCAAATGGGTTTCATTTCATGAATTGATAATCGTATTATGTTTATGAAAAGCTTCTAAGTTAAAATTGAAGTCGTTTCATGATTTCACAACCTTATTACGTTTATACGAAGCTTTTAAGTTAGAAACGAAGTCGTTTTACGATTTAGCAAACTTGTTACGTTTATACGCAGCTTTTAAGTTAAAAACGAAGTCGTTTTGCGATTTAGCAAACTTATTACATTTATACGAGCATTTAAGTTAGAAACTAAGTCGTTTTACGATTTAGTAACGTATTACATTTATAAGAAGCTTTTAAGTTTCAAAGAAAGTCGATTTACGTGTTAATAAACTTATTACATCTATCAGAAGCTTTTAAGTTATTTACGAAGTTGATTTACGCGTTAGCAAACTTATTACGTTTATGAGAAACTTTTAAGTTATTTACGAAGTCGATTTACGAGTTAGCAAACTTATTCAGTTTATAAGAAGTTTTTAAGCCAAAACGAATGAGCTATAAACATTTCGAAAGGTAATGGTCGTTTGTTTAAAAGCAAGATTTCAGCAAACTAACCGACTGAAGAAGAGAAATGTAATGCGATTTTAAAGGCTAAGAAAGTGCTAGGCAAGTGGCCAGACCTTGAGGGTGAGAACTGGACGTAAAGATGGCATGAGCTATTTCCCCCTAAGGTAATGTTGGGAGCTGGATGCAAAGATGGTGTGAGCTGTTCCCGGGAGCTGGACCCAAGATATGATTATCTTGGTGTGAGCTGTTCCCTGATGTGTAATGCATAAGAAAACTTTGAGGGGGACTGGACTCCGGATATGATTATCCTGGTGTGAGCTGTTGCCCCACAGAGGACAGTATCGAGGTTAGAGTTGCTCTGCTAAGACGCGTTTTGGCCAAAAGTTAAGTACGTATACCCCGGGGAGAACATAGATTAAGAGTGACGATCTCACTTAAGGGCGGTGTTGACCTCCCTAGCCAGCACAATAAGATGTTTTTATGTTATAAGTAAGTTCCTAATAAAAAGGAGATTTGGCTTTTTGCCATTCTAAGCAGTTCAGAAAAGAAAAGAAGTTCTCTTAAAGCAGCACGAGCCTCAAGAGGCCATGTAAAGCGTTTTTAAGAAAAGAAGAAAGCTTTCAAATGTACGTAACCTACATATATTTTATGAATGTGTTCTGAATATCGTTTAAATGAAATTTCAAATGAAGTATAGTAACATTCTAGTAATGCATCATACATTCAAGCTTTTCAATGTGCATATTCGATGAAAGAATGTTTCTTGCCAAGTCTTTCTTACCAGTTTAGATGTTTTCAGTATTTTTAGAAAGAATTATAAGCTTTAAAGAAGTTGGTGTGAATTATTAACAAATCTTAGAATATATAAAGAGTCACTGCATTTTCAAAAGAATGTTTGAAAGCTTCAAACTCAATCCTTGTTGCTTGTTTGATTATGTGCCCAACTATTTGTTAGTAGGGAAGCTTGGCCGTTTAAGGCCTGGAAACGAGTTAAGAGGTTAGAATGAAGTTTTTGAGGGTGGTGATCTTTCCTTGGGTATTTTGATTGCCTAATGTGATAGTTACGAGTCGCTCTGTATGGCTGTAAGTGCCAACCATCTGAATAGTTAGATGTCTTCTTGGTTAAAGTTACCTGTATTTTAGGATGTGAACTCCAGTACTCCGGATGTGTGATCTGTTGAGTTGTATGTTTGATTTCCTTCTTTATTAATGAACTTTATAGTTGGTGCACTCCGGGCGAGCGACCTGTAGGGCTGTGGACTCCAGCGTGTAGCCGTTGAGCTTGTTTTAGAAGTTTTATATATTTCTATTTAACGTAGGGATTTGTTGTAAGGCTTTTAGCCTTGGAAATGATAAGCTTACAGGCGAAACTCTGTCCATTTCGCCCCAGAAATTAAGTAAGAAGTAAGAAAACGTAACACTCCTGACCCTAGGGGCTGGGGGTGTTGCAAGTACCTTCACTAAAGTCAAGGTAAGCACTGATAAAAATAGCCGTTGTTCACAAGAAAGTAATTTGGAATCCAACAAGGCTCTTATAAAGAGTACACACACTTTTTCATACATTTACACTAGCATAATCCTTGAGTGAGGAGTTGTCAACGCATAATGGTTAAGAAATCATTTTTGGGGCATTGAATTTATATATTTGTGCCTATTCTGGTGAGATTGTCACTCACATTTCATGGTAACCCGGGGCCTCTCATAATCAGTGGACATTTACCCACGTTAAGGTCTTCTAGAGTTCCCGCTTCTGGGTCTACTCTCTAGGAATTAGGGTTCACACACATTAGGTCTGCTGCCTAAACTTGTGTTCTACCCTCGTCAGGGTCCTCTAGGCTTCCCACTTTTGGGTATGCTCCATAGGAATTGGGGTTCCCGCTTACCGGGTTTGCTCTCTAAACTTACGTCTCACCCCCGTTAAGATCCTCTAGGGTTCCCACTTTTGGATCTACTCCCTAGGAATTCACCAGCACTATCCTCTTAGCCCAAAATATTTTAGATGCATCTCATATTCAACATGTTTTGCATAGAAGTTCCCATTGTATCACAATAATGCTGTTTTCATTTTCAAAAGGCCAAAATGCCTTAATAAACTCAAATCGACTTATAACAACATATAACCACTCATTTCGGTAAGCTATGCTTATAAACGAGTTGATGACCAAGTAAGCATTCACTTTTCAAGGAAAGGAATATTAGAACTTGTTTTAGAAATCACTAATTTGCAACCTACCCATACTAAATTCGCTTAAGAGCATTTAGCTGTTTGATTCTACAAATAAATCACTTGACTCCGTTTTGATAAGTTCGTTCGAAGTTTACATGAATGAAGCATTTAAAACACCTTTGCAGTCTTTACATAGCGCTTTACTAATTCAAGGAGGTATATTTCAGGGTTTTGGTTGATGGTTCAATCAACTGTATAATTCAGTTGAAGGACGCAAGGAACCTTTTGATCACTTTATTCCACACAAACGTCCTTGCATCTACATACATTTTTGACAAACAAAAAGAGCAAATTGGACCACATTGAGCGGTTGTCCGAGTCATAGTTTTGGACTAGAACTGGACTAGCTGCTGATCCAACCGGCAGCTAGCCCACTTTGCACCCAAAATCAGCACTACACACCTACCCACGTAAGTTCAGTTATAAAACCAGCAGGGCTGAATTGGAGTCAACCACTGTCTGATTCACAGGGCTGGTCCAAGGCTGGACCGGTTGTGTAATCAGCTAGCAGCTCTCCCTTTTTCAGCCTCGTTCTCAACAGAAACCCATTAAGAAAAAAAAGAAACCAGAGGGCAAATCCAGCAACTTCAAGGTATGGTCACGTAGGTCGACAATGTCATCTTCATAATTCATCGAATAACTATAAAAGTCTGAACACAAAGCGACATGCATGAAACAATTTGGTAAAATACCATCACGAAGTTTAATTTCTTGTCTACCTGGTCTCCCTCATCATAACACCTCCCCAAAATATCCTCAATTTCACATCAGAACAGCCCAAAGATCTCAGAAATTCATTCATCCTCTATTCCTCTCAAATTGCACAAGTCATCTATGCTCAAGCTTCCACAGTTCGCAAGAATCGTCATGGCCAAGCAATAAAGCTTTTGAAATTAATATTAAATTTAGGGAATGAGAACTACCCACCTCGAATCCAAGCTCCTGGACCCGGTTGAAGGGCTAATTAGGCGAGTGTAGGAGGTGGGTTTGATCCTCCCCTTCTCCCTTGTTGCTACCCTATTCTCTTACGGTGCTACTGTTGCTGTGCTGCTTGACTCCTTCTCGAGCTACTACTAGACTGCTCTGTTCCTATTCCTCTGATTCTTCATCACTCCATCAATCTCCCCTCCTACCTTCCGCTCTCCTATTCAGTGGTGTGGTGGTGGTGGCTAAGGGTTTGAAACTCTAACTCCCAAACCTCATCTCGCTCCCTCGCTCTCATTCGATCTCTCTGTCTTTCCCTTCGGGCTTGCAAGGGTTGCTATGTAAAAATCAGCCACCATACCTATCGCCAGTGTGGCGCCGCCACCGCCACCTTCTCTCTCTCTCTCTCTTTCCCCCTCTTCCTCTCTCTCTTGCTCTGTCGGGACCAGGGGTTGTGAGGAGGGGTATCAGAAACCCCTCGCTCTGCCTGTTTTTGTGATCGGGACCGGGGGTCTCAACCCCTCTTCTCATTTTCCTTTTTTTGTTTGTTGTTGTTTATTATTAAATCATAAATGCATTCGGTCCTAATTAATCTAACCTCGGTTGATCTCGACACCCAAATATCCTAATTCAACTTGTCAATTTTTAAGTAATTACACCTCGATCTAACTTTTAACGAACTCATTAATTTCATGTAATTGCGTAATAAATCAGAAAATTTTATAAAATTACTTCACATAAACACTCAATTAGCACACCAACAAATAGTCTAACATAACCAATCACATGAAGCATAATCAATGAAAATATTAATCTAAATAGCTAGCCCAAAATTAAAAATTTTCGGCTATTATAGACTTTTTATGTAAATAAATGGGTCGGCTCGGCCATTAACAACCCCTTTTTGGCCCGTTATAAGATGAAACGAACTTGCACAAAAAAAAACCCCGATATAAATAATTATTGTTACATATAAAGTGCTGGTAATAAGCTTAACTAATTGTAACATATAATTGATATGGCTAGTCAAAAGAGTACCAAGCAACTAAAAGGGTCATTGATGGGTCGGCTCATTATTGACTCGGCCCGTTATTGATCGACCCTTTTTTTGACCCTGGTTTAAATAAATCGACCTATTTTACCCAATGGGTACCCGACCCATTGTCCACCTCTAGTTATCACTGAGAGTATGTACAACGATGAGCCAAATAAAATGATATCCATAAATCCCATAACTACAGATGTTTAAATCATTTTTATTTTGATTTGTTTTCTTATTTGTGTGAATAACTTGTGAAAAGTAATTTATGTATTTTTCAAAAAATTGAATAATTAATTATCTAATAGTATACTAAAGCATTTCACACATAAAATGAGTAATTAAATACAACTCCCAACTCTCTCACTAAAAACACAACTCCCAACTCCCAATTCTCTCATTAAATAATTTTCATTAAATACAAGCCATGACCGTTTTTCTCCTCTTTCTCTTTCACCGAACCCTTGTTCTTTTTGCCACCATTTCTATACTTTTCTTTGAGAAGGGAAAAAATAAAAATCAATTAGTACCTCAAGATACAACACAACCTTCTCTTTCTCATCCCTTTCTTCTCTTTCTCCCTCCATATCTAACACAAGTGCAAGCATCAGAGAGGAAGAAAGAGGCAAAGTATTGTTGTTTCCATTCATTCATCACAGTAGTACATAAACACAAGCAAAAAAGAGCCCATCATGCCTTAGGATTCTCAACCCTTGGCGCCTGACCATATATTAGGAAACAAGTATCATAAAATTTTACAAAATATATTTATACAAATATAATAGATTTCCTTATCACTCCCCCTCAAGTTGGACCATGGGGGTTGACAATGCCAAACTTGAATTGTAAGAATAGAAATTGCTACTTGTATAGGGCTTTGGTGAATATACCTGCAAGCTAATATTTTGATGGAAGATAACTTTTGATTAGTTCTCCATATAAAAGACATTCCTAAACAAAGTGGCAATCAATTTATATGTGTTTAGTCCTTTCATATAAGACAGAATTCTTAGCAATGGGCAATGCTGCTTGATTATCACAAAAGAGCTTCATAAGAAGCTTCATAAATGCCCTTGAGTATGCAAGAAGAGATTGAATCTAGATAAGTTCACTAGTGGTAGCAGCCAAAGCTCGATATTCATCTTTTGCATATGATCGAGACATTGTGATATGTTTCTTAGTCTTCCATGAAATAAGAGATCCACCGAGTGTGACAAAATACCTTGTTAGAGAATGCCTGGTAATTGGACATGCTCTCCAATATGAGTCATAGTAAGCCATGATCTGCAAATCTAAATCGTTTCTCAAAAGTGACCCTTGCCCTAGGTTGCCTTTCAAATAACGTAGGATGTGTCTAGCATCTACCATATGCTCCTTGTAACACCCCAGTCTAATTACCCCTTAATTACCTGCCCTAATAAGTATTAAGACTCGCAGAAAGCATTATGTAGCTAGGGCGTTACCACTGTCCTTTATAGGCAAGGCTATACGTGAGAACCAAAGGTAGCTAGATGGTAGCCTCAGGGTATATTACACAAATAACTCGAGTTTAACCCGTCTCCAAAATTTTACAAGCTAAGTCATATGATAAAACTCAATCTAAAATGAATTTACATTCTATGCAACATTCATTAGCAACTTAAAAGCAAAACTACATTCCAAAACATTTAAACAGATACGAGAAATAACATCAGTTGCCGTGGGGCACGTCTCCTAGGCCCTTAACTTCCTTGGGCTTGTTCTCCAATAGTTTCTCCTTCCATAAAACAGTTTGAACACACAAAACCATAGAAGATGAGCAATTGCTCAATACGCTATCCTTGTATAGTTAAATGGGCTTTTGCGTGAGTCAGTGAGCATACGCGCAGCCAAAATAATGTTTGCAAATATCCTTTAAGAAACATTGTACTAAATAAATAGTTAATAATTAATTCTTTAGCCTGGATTAGGACCCTATGTCTATGAATAGTAGCCATGGCAATCACAATGAACTATGAATTCCCATTTAACGGGAAGGGCTCACAATGAATTTTGCTAGCAAATACTTATGAACACTGAACATGGCACAATACAATGAACACTGGAATGGGTCCAGATGGATCCATAGGCCAAATAAAACTCATAAAAATTATTAAATGTAAATTGAAATGTTTTTGAAGGGTACAAGCAGTAACGTACCTGGAAAAGATTTAATTTCCCCTTTTTCTTTTCTTTTTGTACAATTCGATTCAAATCCTGTGTTTAGGGTCATTTACTTAAGTAAGTCTTCATTCCTTGATGTCGATATATGTACTTTAGTTATCAAAATTTACAGGAAGAAGGCCAACGTTACAAGTTCTGATTCGGAAATGTCTTGTGGGTCTTCCCTTTTTGTTAGATTACGATAACGATAAACAATAGCAATACTCCTTTACTTCCTCTAGCATTCATGAAGTTGATCCCCTTAGAATTCTGGGTCCCGTTCTTGATAGTTCCAACTTAATTCGGTGATTACTTAACCTTTCTTAGATACTTAACTTAGCTACTTATGAACTTTAATTCCCCAAATCTCTTAGATAACAACCTTTTTGGTTAATTAACTCGACTAACCCTTGTGCGAGTTCTCGGCTTATGTGAGTACTAAGATGGCCTCCCTTTAACCTTTACTTAATCACATAGCTAATTTACACCATTATTGGCATGTATCTTTAATTTCCCTTGAGATTTCCTTCCAAATACGCACTTCGTTTTGGTTTCATAACCTCATTCATATAAGCTTTTGAGAACTTATAACTTTTAATCTCCTCTCTTACTATATCAAGAATTCATTTACCTCTTCATTTTCTATACTTGTAATTCCCTCAGGTTAATTTCAAAATCTCATGGTTTACACAATTCTTCAATCAAGCATCATTTCCTCACCCATTCCCCACTCCATTTATGCAAGCTTTATCATAACCCTTTTGGTTAGCTTAGTCCACTAACTAGTATTGTTTTTATCTACATGGACTCTCATAATCTCAATTCAATCAACTTCACTCCCACATCATTCAAGCAACCCAATTTCAACACCATTCAAACACCCATCTATAATCTCGTCTAAATAACTTGGCATGAACTAAATCAAGTAAATTTCACAAAACCTACCCATATACTTCACCAAATCCATTCCTACATCATTCAAGAGTCATCCAACTCATTTAATTCATTTGCACAAATAGGTTATCAACCACCAAAATTCTACAACCATAACATCTATGAACTTGGAATTCAAATGGAGGAAGGGTAAAAATGGAGTTACCCTGGGTGCAACCTTGAGTGATGATGGGAGTTGGTTAGTGGTTGAAACTGCAGAGATGGGGCATAGAAGCAAATTCCAGTGGCGGCGATAGTGAATTTCAAGTGCTAGGTGCCGAAATTTGGAGCAACACCAAGCCCTGTTCTGGGGGCTGGGCAGCGGGTAACCACAAAGGAAGAGGGGCAGGGAGTTGTGGCCAATTGGTGGTAGCAGTGGTCCGGCGTTGGGACGGCCCAAGTCATTGCCAGCACCAGGGTCAATGGGTGGCATCGCATAGAGACAGCAGGCAGAGGACAGAGAAAGGGGGGTCGCGGCTGGCTATTGCTTTCGGACTCCCTATTCACTCTTTTTCTTTTTTTTTTTTTTGGTGTTCTTCCCTTAATTAATCCAGGAACTTGCTTGCCTCCTTTGGTCAATCACCAATCAATGTTGATCTTATCCCTAACCCACTGCCAAATTCCTATTTGCCCCCCTTTTCTTAATTATTAAGAAAAAAATATGATTCGGTAATTTTTCGATCTTATTCGGATACATCGCGATTTATTTTACTTTATTAACCTTGTACCTCAACAATATTGTTTGCATTTTGCAATGTTAAGAAAAATTCCGTACTAGCACATATTTATAACACATGGGGCGTTTCGATAAAAAAAATTTGCACGGCTCACTATAATTATCAGCATAATGTCAGATTTGAAATTAATTTAATCGTGATTAATTACTGGGGCATTACATCTCCTCCCCTTAAAGAAAGTTTCGTCCTTGAAACTTGTGTTGGACGTACCTCATAAATAAATGCGGATAGTGATGTCTCATTTCGTCTTCAGTTTCCATGTAGCCTCTGAGGTTCCATGATGAGCCCATATGACTTCGACAAATGGTATAACATTATTGGACAATTGTTTTATCCTTCGACCCACTATCTTTATAGGTTGCTCTTCATAGGTTAATCTATCAGCCTCAACCTCCAAGGGTTCATACACTATCGCATGTATTGGGTCATGAATATACTTGTGAAGTTGAGAAACATGGAACACATCATGCACATATTGTAATTCAGGGGGTAGAGCTAAACGATACGCAACGGGATTGATTTTCTCAATGATATCATATGGTTCAATGGCTTACTTTCCCTTTAACGTTGAACCTTCATAGACCCTTCACAGGAGAAACCTTCAGGAACACCTTATTCCCTTCTTCGAACTCCAAAGGCTTCCGTCTCCGATCCGCATATGCTTTTTGCCTATCTTGTGCAGCTTTTATATTTTGTTGGATAACTTTGACCTTATCTACCATTTCTTAAATCATCTCCGGTCCCACAATCAGAATATCATCCAAGTCGTTCCAACAAAGGGGCATTCTACATCTTCCACCATAGAGCGCCTCAAAGGGGGCCATTTTAATAGTGGCTTGGTAATTATTATTATAGGAGAATTCTACTAGGGGCAAATATTCCTCCCATTTCCCTTGAAAATCCAGCACACAGGCTCGTAACATGTCTTCAATCACTTGATTTACCCTTTCGGCTTGTCCATCCATTTTCGGGTGGGAGGAACTGCTAAACTGTAACTTTGTACCAAATGCCTTTTGTAATGCTTTCCAGAACTGAGATTGAAATCTTGAATCCCTATATGAGATAATGTCTTGGGGGTATAGCATGTAACCGCCTCACTTCTTTAACATAAATCTGTGCCAACTTATCCACGTTCTAGGAATCATGTATCACCACGAAGTGAGCGGATTTAGTAAGTCCATCCACTATCACCCAAATGGCATTCTTCTTTGATGCGGTCAAGGTTAACCCCATTATGAAATCCATGGAAATAGAGTTCCATTTCCACGTGGGAATCTCTAATGGCCTTAATTCTCCCACGGGGCGTTGGTGCTCAGCTTTGACTTTTTCACAGGTGAGACATTTACTCACATACTCAGCTATGTCTCTTTTCATGTTATTCCACCAGAAGGTCTACCTTAAATCTCTGTACATTTTTATTCCTCCCGGATGGATGGAATATTTAGTATTATGGGCCTCGACCATTATCCTTTCCTTTAAATCTCCCCTTTGTGGTACACAAATTCGATTCTGAAATCTGATAACTCCCTGCTCATCTTCTACAAATCCCAATGCCTTTCCTTCATTTATATTTTCTCTAATCCTCTTTACTTCCTCATCCTTTGTTTGCGCCTGTCTAATCTCATCTAGAAGAGTGGGTTGAACAATGAGGCTATCCAGAAACAATCCTGGTTCTCCCGAAAATACCAACTCTATACCCACACTTTCCAAATCCTTCAAAATTTTTGGTTGTGCTACTTTTATAGCATTCACACTATGGTGTGTCTTTCAGCTTAATGCATCTGCAACTACATTAGCCTTTCATAGGTGGTATTGTATTTGAAGATCATAATTCTTGAGAAGTTCCAACCATCTACGTTGTCTCAAATTTAATTCTTTTTGGGTGAAGATGTATTTGAGACTCTTATGATCAGTAAAAATCTTGCAAGGACTGCCATAAAGGTAGTGTCTCCAAATCTTTAGTGCAAAAACCTCCACAGCTAGTTCCAAGTCATAGGTAGGGTAATTTTTCTCGTATGACTTCAGTTGCCTAGAAGCATAAGCTATAACTTTCCCATCTTGCATCAAGACACATTCTATGCCTTGCCTAAAAGCATCACTATAAATGGTAAAATCTCCTCCATCAGCCAGCAGAGTTAAGACTGGTGCAGTGGTGAGTTTATGTTTTAGTTCTTGGAAGGCTGCTTCACACCTATCATCCCACTCAAATTTTGTAATCTTTCTTAACAAATTAGTGAGAGGTAGGGCAATCTTTCAAAAATCTTGTATAAACTTCCTATAGTACTCGACCATTCCCAAGAAACTCCGAACCTCAGTGATGTTAGTAGGCCTTGGCCGCTCCGTAACGGCTTTCACCTTTTGCGGTTCCACCTTAATTCCTTCTTTAAAATTTACATGCCCCAAAAAGGTCACTTCTACCAGCGAGAATTCACATTTAGATAACTTAGCATAGAGTTTATGCTCCCTTAGAGTTTGTAACACGATCCTTAGATGTTCGCTATGCTATTCTTCGGTTTTGGAATAAATCAAAATTTCATCAATGAAAACAACCACAAATTTATCTAGATATGGCCTGAATACTCGATTCATCAAGTTTATAAAGGATGCAGGAGCATTTGTTAACCCAAACGACATTACCGTAAATTCATAGTGACCATAATGAGTCCTAAACGCTGTCTTAGGGATATCCTCAGGTTTGATTCTCAACTGGTGGTATCTTAACCTAAGGTCAATCTTCGAGAAGACTCCAATTTCTTGTAGTTGATCAAATAAATCATTAATGCTAGGCAAAGGGTACTTATTCTTTATAGTAATCTTGTTCAATTCACTGTAGTCTATACACAATCTCAAAGTACAATCCTTTTTCTTCACAAACAGCACTGGTGCTCCCTATAGGGATATGCTTGGTCTTATACAACCCTTTTGTAATAGATCTTCCAACTATACCTTTAACTCTTTCAACTCAGCTGGGGCCATCCTATATGGGGGTTTCGAGAAAGGACGCGCTTCAGGCTCCAATTCTATTTCGAAATCTATCTCCCTTTTGGGTGGTAACCCAGGGATATCTTTCGGGAACACATATGGAAATTCTTTGGCCACTAGAATATCCTAAAGTTTTACTTCTTCCCTCTCATCCTTCGTAACACAACATAAATACGCGACACACCCTTGCCTAACCAGTTTTCAAGCTGCCATCAAGGATATCACCAGACATTTAGCTTTGCTCTTGTTTTCCCAAAAATATATTTTTCCTCCCCCTTTTCCTTTCAGAGACACTCTTTGTTTTTGACAATCAATCTTTGCTCTCTGCCTCGACAACCAGTCCATTCATAGAATTGTATCAAATTTTGAGAGGTCTAACTATATCAAATTGCTTTCAAAAGCCTCCTGATTTAGAATGATTGGGTAATTCTTATACATAACGTTACATTTCATAGTTTCTCTCGTTGATATACTTACATCTAAATCTGCAGAATGCTTATGGGATTCCATCACTATCTGGGATGTAGCTTTTGATGAGATAAAGGAGTGTGTAGCTCTAGAATCAAATAAAACAACAAAAGGTACTGAATTGAAAGTAAGTGTACCAGTCATGACAGTTCCTGAATCATCCGCCTGCTTTTTGTTGATCACAAACACTCTACCCGCTGGACAGCCAGTCACAGGAACAGTGCTCTTACCTTGTTTGGAAGCTTAAGAATAATCCTTACCCGGTGGGGTAGGCCTAACAGGACAGTTGGCAATCAAATGGTTCGGGTTTCCACACCAAAAACAACGATTCATCCCCACCCTACATTCCACAGTGTTGTAGTGCGTATGACCACATTTAATGCAATATTTTCCAGTAGGAACTGAGCCTTGAGGTCTTGGTTTCATAGGGGGTAGGTTTCTTGCTAGGAAATCCTCCAGCCTGTGTTCCTCTGTCATCCCACCTTTTCCTAGGGTTGACTGGATTGGTCATTCTCAACTCAGTTTTTACCCGTTCAATTTCAGTAGCACGTTCATATAGTTCTTGACTAGTTTGTACGGGCTGTCCTACTAACTGGTTCCTAATATAAGGCGTCAGGCCTTCCTTAAACCTTAACATCCTCATTCTATCTGTAGCCACATATTCAGAGGCAAACCTCGAGAGTTCAACAAAACGGCTGGCATACTCCATCACTGACAAATTACCCTATCACAGGGTTAAGAACTCTCTTTGCTTTGCTTCTGTAAATGCATTGAATAAAACTTGGTGCGTAGTGCCTCGCTGAACTTACTCCAAGTGGCCTCAGAGTTTTGAAAGGTGGGCTTAACCATTCCACACCAAATGTCAGCCTATCTCGTAAGATAAAAAGCTCTAATGTTTACACGTCTATGATCAGGGACTTCCACAATGTCAAATATTTTTTCCATCTATCTAACTCATTCTTCAAGTAATACTGGATCTTCCTTACCATCATATGTTCTTGGATTACGTTTCGTAACTCTATTAAAGAACTTATTTTCCTGTTCATCCTTTCCAGATCCCGACCCCTTATGCTTCTTTGTTACCTCGGCTACAATCTTCGCCATTAGTTCAGGATCAAGATCATCTAATAGCCCCTTTTTTCCTTCAATATCTTTGAGAATAAGGTGTTCACTAACAGCTTCCTGGCTTCTTTGAGGGGTCATAGCCATGGTATTCTGATTGACCTAGTGAGCTGGCACATCTTCCTCAGCATTCACTTGCAAATCATTCTAGAGAACATTGTTGTTTATATACAAGCATATTAGCTCTTAGTTATTCATTTCCTCACAGTTATGCACTTATGCTTTCTTGTTATCAATTTTAATTATACAACTCCTCTCATTTTATCCTTGCTTGTTCTTAAATTGCCTATGCTAGCCAAGCAAATATCCCTAGCCAAGCCATTGCATTTCGTCATTCAGGTTTTTCCTTTTATTAGTAATTTCACCTGTCTATAGTTTAGCAATTTCTATACTCATGTACATAGAACTTGTACTCTTTATTAGATTAACCACTGCATATGTTTTATACATAACCACAACACAAGTTACATGCATATAGATACTGCCAACACGTATTACATGAGTCCACCGAAAGTATGATCTTTAAGGCGGCTATTCAAACAAACCCACTTCCTTTGTAAAATGAGTGGTTGATGTAAGGTTAACACTACTCTAACCTTGCAACCTAAGATCCTGCCTCCTACTAGAGTTAGTTTCCCGCTTACTATTTTACATATTTTCATGTTTATAGAACTACCAATGGATTCACCACTCCCACTACTTCATGACCCTCCTCGCTTCCTTCTCCGGTTTCACCCTCTAGGTTGGTAATCTGGGTCGCTACTATTACTGGTCTCTGACACTGAACTCCAAGAGTCCTCATCAGAACTTATCTCTATGACCTCTAGGGACTCAGGAATATCAATCACGCTCACAGCACTGTCCAAGTCCCTAGAACCATCATCATTCTGCCCCCATATATCGTATCCGTCATCCCCTGTCTAGATATCTAATATTTCAGTGTCATAGCCCTCATCGTTGATCGGTAGTTCGGGGGCAAGTGGCGGCAAGGGAACCAGATCTCCTCCCTAGGAAGGCTCTAGAGCTGGTGGGGGATCTTGGGGATCCTCGGGGGGTACCACATTGCCCATGTCCTGCCATCTCTCATCAGCACAAAACACTTATTAATCCTCATAATACGTATATATATATATATATATATGTATGTATATATATATATGTATATATATATATATATATATATATATATATATATTATATAGTATATATATATATGTATATATATATAATTATATATATATATATATATATATATATATATATATATATATATATATATACATATATATATATATATATACTCGATGAGCATCCCTACACAACAAAAACCTCCCTCCCTATATTCGTTTTACTATATTTCACACGTATACATTATCCCTAAAGTTTAAAATCCTATTCCGCACTGAAGCAATCGCATTGCTGCTAATCTTACATCCCTTCTCTATACCTACTTAAGGCACCTTAATGATATATCCACAAGGGTTACTCATGCTAATATCACAACCGCGCTCTGATACCACTTCTGTAACACCCCAGCCTAATTACCCCTTAATTACCTGCTTTAATAAGTATTAAGGCTAGCAGAAAGCGTTATGCGGCTAGGGCATTACCGCCATCCCTTATGGACAAGGCTATACGTGAGAACCAAAGGCGCTTGCATGGTAGCCTCAGGGTATATTACACAAATAACTCGAGTTTAACCCGTCTTCAAAATTTTACAAGCTAAGTCATATGATAAAACTCAGTTCAAAATGAATTTACATTCTGTGCAAGATTTATCAGCAACTTAAAAGCAAAACTACATCTGCAAAACACTTAAACAGATATGAGAAATAACATCAGCTGCCTTGGGGCACGTCTCCTGGGCCCTTAACTTCTTTGAGTTCCCGCATGTTCTCCAATAGTTTCTCCTTCCCTTAAACAGTTTGAAAAAACAAAATCTTAGAAGATAAGCAATTGCTCAATATGTTATCCTTCTATAGTTAAATGGGCTTTTGCGGGAGTCAGTGAGTGCGCGCGCAGCCAAAATAATGTTTGTAAATATCCTTTGAGAAGCATTGTACTAAATAAAATAGCTAATAATTAATTCTTCGGCCTGGATTAGGACCCTATGTCTATGAATAGCAGCCATGGCAATCGCAATAAACTATGAATTCTCATTTAATGGGAAGGGCCCACAACGAATTCTACTAGCAGATACTCATGAACACTGAACATGGCACAATATAATGAACACTGGAATGGGTCTAGATGGATCCATAGGCCGGATAAAACTCATAAGCATTATTCAATGTAAATTTAAACGTTTTTGAAAGGTACAAATAGTAACGTACCTGAAAAACAATTAATTTTCCCTTTTTCTTTTCTTTTTGTAGAATTCGATTCAAATCCTGTGTTCAGGGTTATTTACTTAAGTAAGTCTTTCTTCCTTGATGTCAATATATGTATTTTTAGTTATCAAAATTTACAAGAAGAAGGCTAACATTACAAGCTCTGATTCAGAAACATCTTATGGGTCTTTCCCTTTTTGTTGGATTACGATAACAATAAATAATAGCAATATTCCTTTCATTTCTCTAGGATTCACGAAGTTGATCCCCTTAGAATTTTGGGTCCCGTTCTTGACAAGTCCAACTTATTTTGGTGATTACTTAACCTTCCTTAGACACTTAACTTAGCTACTTGTGAACTTCAATCCTCCTAAATCTCTTAATTAATCCCCTTTTTGATTAACTAGTGTGGGTCCGTGCTTTGCACGGAGCATGTTCAAATAAACATTTTGTAGTTATGTTATCGAAATAATAAACGAATAATTATGGTAGACATGATTAGTATTATAATTTAGCGGAGATAATGGAAAAACTCAATGAAAAAGTTAAGTATACAGCAACTTCGTGCATAGCCAATGGAATTAACAATTGAAAACTATATGATTGTAGAAAAAATCTATATAAGTATGATAGAGATAGTAGATAGTGAATTTATTACAAAGCATGCTAAATGGGGTAATGATAAGTCAATCTATGACGCCAATGGCGAAAAATCCACCTCCTTTTGTTGGTGACCAAAAATTTATGACTCGTTACGCCTAGTTAAATTAGGTAGAAACTATTTTGAAGTCGGTTTAGTTTGAGTTTTGCATGTAATACAAATAAAATTTTTCAACGAAAATAATTTGAACATTATATTTATGGTAATATATAACTTTTTTGGCTATTTAAAGTGACCCATTAGGGGGTGCTAATATAATTATGTGTTTATAGTTTATACATTTGGTTTTCATGTCAACTCAATAGCTTCATGGGTTTCGACATAAATTTCCCATGCCCTTATGTTGTATTGCAAGAGATAGGTTGAGTTCAGATTTGTGGGTTGAGATATTTCTTAGTTTGAAGTGCTATCATGATTTGGGACATTTTATTTTAAATGGTAAAAAATTAATTATAATTTTAGGTGTTTTATGAAGGGAATTTGATTATTGGATTTGTATGGTTTAAAAGAAAACAAAAATTATTTCATTTTTTCTTGTGCGTTAAATAGATTAGATTTTGGTCAATTTATTTGAAACGTTAAAAAATTAATTATACTTTTAAGATTTACATGAATTAAATTTAATTATTAGATATGTATGCTTTGAAAGAAAAAGAGAAATATTTTGTTTATTTCCTTCTGTTAAATAGATTATATTAAATATGAAAGAAATTCAGCTTCACGAGCCTAATATGATGATCATGTTTTATTTTTAATTTTTTTATATTTCACTTCAACCCTTGCAATATGTTATGTTATGCTTACAATATGTAAATTTTCAACACAACCCTAACATATATATGATCATAATTAATATTGACTATGCTATCAAATTCAAAGAGAAAAATAACAACGACGATAACGACAATGACGACAACAATAACAAGAGTAATAATGGAAATAATCATGGAAATCATATTTATATTTCTATTATATATCATAATACATGCTTAAATGTATCTTTGTATCGAAAAAGATAAAATAATAATAATAATCATGGAAATAAAAAATGTTTATTATTTCTATATAAATGTGTATATTATATTATGTGTTAATAATAAAGCATCACATAAGGTTTTACGGCTTGTTCAGTAATTACAATTTGGGTTCCTTAAGTTAAAACTTCTAAAACATAAACTTATTCTATAATAATGAAATAATAAAAACTTTTGTATCCATTATAATCTCTTAATCTCTTTTTGATAATTAGATGACCATAATTATTATCGACTATGTTATTAAATTTAAAGAGGAAGATAACATCGCCGGCAGTGGCAATGACGATAATGATAACAATAGCAATAATGAAAATAATCATGGAAATCATATTTATTTTTCTATTATCTCTAATAATACATGCTCAAATTTATATTTGTATCGAAAAATATAAAATATTAATAATAATCATGAAAATCAAAAATGTTTATTATTTATTTATAATTGTGTATATTATATTATGTGTCAATAATAAGGTATCACATAAGATTTTGTGGCTTGTTCAGTAATTATAATTTGGTTTCCTTAAGTCAAAACTTCTAAAATATGAACGTATTCTATAATAATGAACTAATACAAATTTGTATATCCATTATAATATCTTAATCTCTCTTTGATAATTAGATGATCATAATTAATATTGACTATGTTATCAAATTCAAACAGAAAAATAACAACGATGACTACGATAATGACGACAACAACAAGAATAGTAATAATGGAAATAATCATGGAAATCGTATTTATTATTCTATTATCTCTAATAATACATGTTCAAATTTATATTTGCATTGAAAAATGCGAAATATTAATAATAATGATGGAAATCAAAAACATTTTTGTTCTTAGGGGCCACAAAGGGCAATACAATACAATGAGGGAGGGGGAATTGAACCTGAGACCTAATGTACCCAGTAAAGGTAGAGAGATATTATTGCATGTGTTATCTATTGAGGCGATTATCGAGATAAATCCAAGGGCTGAGATTGCCTAAGATTTTGATCAACGGTTGTGAAACAACATTTATTCAAAATTCACTCTCATGTTAGCATTTTCCATTTGCTCAACACTCAGGCCCTTACACATTTTAGCATTTATAGTATAAAGATTAACTCGACTAACCCTTGTGCGAGTTCTCGGCTTGTATGAGTACTAAGATGACCTCCCTTTAACCTTTACTTAATCATATAGCGAATTCACACCATTATTGGCACATATCTTTAAATTCCCTTGAGATTTTCTTCCAAGTATGCACTTCTTTTTGGTTTCATACCCTCATTCATATAAACTTTTGAGAACTCATAATTTTTAATCTCCTCTCTTACTATATCAAGAATTTATTTACCTCTTTGTTTTCTATACTTGTAATTCCCTCAAGTTAATTCCAAAATCTCATAGTTTACACAATTCTTCAATCAAGCATCATTTCCTCACCCACTCCCCACTCCATTTATCCAAGCTTTATCATAACCCTTTTGGTTGGCTTAGTCCACTAACTAGTATTGTTTTTATCTTCATGGACTCTCATAATCTCAATTCAATCAACTTCATTCCCACGTCATTCAAGCAAACCCAATTTTAATACCGTTCAAACACCTATCTATAATCTTGTCCAAATAACTTGGCATGAACTAAATCAAGTAAATTTCAAAAAACCTACTCATGTACTCCACCAAATCCATTCCTACATCATTCAAGAGTCATCCAACTCATTCAATTCATTTGCACAAATAGGTTATCAACCACCAAAATTTTACAACCATAACATCTATAAACTTGGAATTCAAATGGAGGAAGGGTAAAAAAGGAGTTATCTTGGGTGCAACCTTGAGTGATGATGGGAGTTGATTAGCAGTTGAAACTACAGAGGTGGGGTGTAGAGGCAAATTCCGGTGGTGGCGATGGTGAATTTTCGGTGGTAGGTGCTGGAATTCGAAGCAACACCAAGCCCAGTTCTGGGGTTTGGGCAGCGGGTAACCGTGAAGGAGGAGGGGCAAAGAGTTGTGGCCGGTTGGTGGTAGCGGCAGTCTAGCATTGGGACGGCCGAAGTCATCGTCGGCACCAGGGTCAATGCCCGGCAGTGCACAGAGATGGTAGGCAGAGGACAGAGAAAGGGGGGTTGCGGCTGTATGCTACTTTCGGACTCTCTCTTCACTCTTCTTCTTTTTTTTTGTGTTCTTTCCTTAATTAACCCAAAAACGTGCTTGCCTCCTTTAGTCAGTCACCAATTAATGTTGATCTTATCACCAACCCACCTGCCAAATTCCTATTCGCCCCCTCTTTTCTTAATTATCAAGAAAAAAAATATGATTTGGTAATTTCCCGATCTTGTTCAGATACATCGTGAATTATTTTACTTCATTAACCTTATGCCTCTGCAATATTATTTGTCATTTTACAACTTTAAGAAAAATTCCGTATCAGCACATATTTATAACACATGGGGCGTTCTGCTAAAAAACATTACGTGGCTCACTGTTCCAAATAATTATAATTATCTGCATAATGTCATATTTGAAATCAATTTAAGCGTGATTAATTACTGGGGCATTACACTCCTCCGTGGGGTTTTGCATAAATTGAGATAGCATATGAACCGAATAACTTGGCTTAGGGTGAGTAAGCATCAAACAAATATGGTGGCCCATAAGGCTTCCGTATTCGGTTAGATCATCGAAAACTTTGCTTGCAACGAGGCTCAGTTTGTGATTGGTCTCCATAGAAAAGTCTACAGGTGTAGCTCCCAATAAAACACACTCCACAATGATCTCTAAAGTACATTTCTGTTTTAACAAGAATAACCCTCGTGGACTTCAAGCTACCTCAATTCCCAGGAAATACTTGAGAGGCCCCAAATCTTTAATGCCAAAGTAGCTATTCAAATAGGCTTTTTAAATGTAGAGCAAGTGTCACCATCATTACCAGTGAGAACTAAATCACCAACATAAACTAATAACGACATGAATTTTCCATCCTTTAGATAAGTGAACAAGGAATACTGCATATGATCTGACAAAGCCATATTCAAGGAGCTTGGAAGAGAGCTTAGCAATCCATTGCCTAAGAGCCTGCTTCAAATAGGATAAAGATTTTTGGAGTTTACACATCTTATTAGGATTTGAAGCTTTAAAACTAGGAGGTGGAGTCATTACACCTCTTCTTCCAAATCCCTATGCAGAAAGGCATTGTTAACATCCAGTTCCGAAAGTTCCCATCCTCTAGCATCTGTAACAACAAGAAAGCATCTCACACTTGTCATTTTAGCAACAAGAGCAAAATTTTTAGTAAAATCAAAACATTCCACTTGTTTATTATCTCCTAGGATCACCAAATAGGACTTATATCGCTCTACGATGTCATCAGCATCGTATTTTACCTTGTAGACCCATTTGTAGTTGATCGGTTTACAGCAAGGAGGTAAGTCTACAATGACACAAGTGTTATTGAGCTCTAGAGCTTCGATTTGTTTTGTCATGACATTTCTTCAGTTTACATCCATAACTGCTTCATGATAAAATCTGGGCTCTACAATCTTTATTTAGTAGATAAATAGCGCCTATGTGCATCTGAAAATTTATCACAAGTAACATACTTAGCAATGGGGTACGGCTTACTTGAAGAAACCATTTGAAGTGTGGGAGCGGAAGGTCTTTGCAGATGGTAGTCTTAGAGATGACTTGGCGCCTTTTGAGTTCGCTTGTTACAATTGGGTCTAGCTGAAACCACGAGCTCGGTTTCTTCAATGACATCTGTAGGTGACCCGGTTCCCATTCCATCATCCTTGCCAATCTTAAGTCCATCAATATCGAGGCCTTCACCCATTGGGCCTAGACTAGGCATTGGCTCAGTATTTCTAAGACTATATTTGTGTAGTTTGTCTCCTCATTTTGGCCCATTGTCGCTGGCTTCAACTCTTGGTTCATTCAATTGGGTTGGACTGTGGCTCTCTCTAGCCAGACGCTTGATTGTTGGATTATAATCATCAATCATGGCTTGATTTTGAGGACTCCATCATTCTTCATTTTCATTTGACACCGATTCTTTAGGGAAAAGGAAGATTTCTTCACAAAAAAAATGACATCCCTACTCATAATAATAATTCCTTTTTCCAAATCATAAACTTTCCACCCTTTCTTTCCTTATGGATATCCAACAAAAATGGAACACCTACTATGATCCTGAATTTGTCTTTTGGCCTTTGATGATTATAAACATAATGTAGACACTCAAAAACCTTAAAATGTGCTCATATGAGGTGTAGCATTAAACAATATCTTATAGGGTCTTTTGCCATTCAAGACCAAAGAGGGTGTTCTATTTATCAAATACGCGATGGTTAGAACACATTATCCTGAGAATTCTAAAGGAAGATTGGCCTGAAATCGAAGAGCCCTAGCAACATTTAAAACATGTTGATATTCTCTTTCGACCCTTTCATTTTGCTTATGTGTATCTACACAACTAGTCTGATGTATAATTCCATATTCCCCATAAAATTTTTTCATAGGCCCTGAAGTAAACTTACTGTCGTTATCACTTCTAATAATCTTTACCTTCACCCCAAATTGAGTATTAACCATCATACAAAAGGTTTTCACTAATTGTGAAGCCTCACCTTTTTCTTGCATTAAATATGACCATACACCTCTACTAGCATAATCAAGGCTAGTAAGATAATAGTTAGCTCTACAGAAAGATTTAACACGGTGCGCACCCTCTATGTCGTAATGAATGAGATCACAACACTTTGATGCTTTATTTTCACTGATAGGAAGTGGGATATGAGTTTGTTTAGCATGTAGACACACATCAGAAAATTCATATTTATTCTCACTACTAGAATCTAATTGAATATTGCTAGATGCTTTAGAAAGAGCTTGACTTGAAGGATGTCCCATCCTATATTGCTATAAGCCATAGGAGGTAACCTTGTTAACTTAAATACTTGCCTCTGAATCATCCTTGAAAACAAAGACCCCTTTCTTGGGCTCACCTATCCAATCGACTTTTTCAAAGTAAGATCCTGCACCATACAACACTTCTTAGTAAAAGTTACCATGTAATAAATTTCATCCACAAGTTAAGCTATTGATATCAAATTACAATCCAAAATTGGTACATAAATAACATCACGTAGAAGCAAATTAGGGTTTAATGCAACTGAGCCTCTATTAATAGCATAAGCCATGGATCCGTTTTCTAACCCCACTGGAATAGATTCAATGTCAACCACATTATGCAACAAGCCTATATTCTCCGTTATATGATATGAGGCGCGACTGTTGAAAAGCCAAGTGTTCTTCCCCAATAATTTTTTGTGGCCTAGCTTCGGAGTCTCAATCAAACTCAGACGCCTTTGTACCAATTCTGGAGTAAATCTTTGCATAGCATAGCCACCCTTGGCTGCTATTGAAGGCTTATCAGAAGTCCCATTGTGCTCCCCCTGAAGTTGTGCTGCATATGATACTTCACGGATTGCTCCTGTAGCCGCACCTCTACTGCCTCTCCCATAATTGTAGCACATGCCGTCCTCGTCCTCTGCTGCGGCTTCGATGTCCACCTCGGACATTCTGACCCGATGGAAAACCTATCAATTAATAGCAATTCACCTCTTCATGTCCGACCTTCCCACACTACCTGCACGTGATATCTTCGGTTTGTTGTTGTGAGCCTTTCAGTCCTTGAGTGACCGCAAAGGCAAAGGCTACTCCATATTTTTGGTCTTGAGTCACCATGATATTCTTATGGTTTTCTTCTTGTTGAACCATGTTGAAAATTTTATCCGGGGAAAGCAATGGATCTAAAGCAAGTATCTGGCTTCAAATTGTGGAGAAGCACTCACCATTGAGTCCTATTAAAAATTAGCGCACTTTTCTTCTTCAACCATCATGTTTAGTTTCTTAGCCAGGCCACATGTGCAAGTTGGGACTTTGGTGCAATTGGCAAGCCCGTTCCATAAAGTCATCAACTTGTAGAAAAACTCTATGACTTCTTGTCCTTCTTGCTTGCAAGATGCTATTTTTCCCTTTAATTAATGTATCCTTGGCACATTCGGAATTGAGTATCTTTTTCGAGTGTTCTCCCACATTGTTTGTGCTGAGTCTACATGCGCCACATTATCACGTAATTAGGGTCAATTACATTCATAATCCATGATGTGATCATAGAATTAACCATCTCCCAAGCGTTAGCTTCCCCTGAGTATTAACCATCTTTTACCACTGGCCTAGTTATTTTTCCATCAATAAAGGCAAACTTGTTCTTGGCCTTAAGTGTTGTTCTGACAGCTTGCTCTTATAAATCATAGTTCTTCCCATTGAACTTGATTGTGGTTATAGTGACTCCTGGTGAATCTGAGGGATGTAAAAAGTATGGAGATTGGCCATCGATAATAAATTTTTTTGGCTTTGTCTCTTTATCCTTATGTTCACCATCCTTACCCATGGCTTTCTACTCTTTGGATTTGATTCAAAAAAATTTATCGCTTTAATATCATGTTGAATTTTTTATATCAATTTGGCCATGAACGTAGAGTCATGCATATAACTCAAATGAGCTTACAACCAAAAACCAATCAGCAATGGGTGAAGTAGCTCACAAGCTCATATATGTGCTCAAACCCTTTAACTTTATCAATGTGAGACAACACCCACTTTTATATTCTTTTATTTTATCAATGTGGGACAACATCCATTTTCATCTTCTTCACATGCCCCCTCACATGTGGACTACTGATAAGGTCCAACACGTGACATGATCCCTACAGAGGATAGTGGGAAATCGAGATCGAGCGCAACCTTGCCTCTGATACCATGAGATGAGTACAAGCATCAACGAGGAAGAAAGAGGCGAAGAGCTACTATTCCCATTCATCATCACGGTAGTACATAAATACAAGTAAAAAAGAGCCTATCATGCCTTAGAATTCTCAACCCTAGCCACCTAACCTTATCTTAGGCAACAAGTATCATAAAATTATACAAAATATATTTATACAAAATATAATAGATTTCCTTGTCAATGTCTATGTCTCTTAATTTTATCTCAGAGCAGGGTCTTCAACTCCAATGCAACGGTTAGAAAAAGGAAAAAACGAGGCACAAAGCCACGTCATTTTGCACCGGATCTAGCAAAAAAGAGAGGCATCGGATGGCTCACCCCCACACGCCAACTCGTGAGTGGCTCGATTTCACTCGCTGCAGCAGTGCTTGTGAGCAGCTCATGTCTCGTCGAGTGAGCCAAATTAACATCGCTACACATGCTCTAAAGTGTGGGTCTCACTTCTCAAATGGTCTTTTTTTATTAGCCGTTAGCCTGATACTTAAATATTGTGTTGTTACGCGACCTCAGTTAGCTTAATTGCACACAAATTTATTGCCACATTTGCTTATTGTTTTAATTGTCAGGTAACATTAGCATTAGACCTGGTGTTCAATTTTTGTCACATATGGCAGTGGGCTTTATTAATCACATCATTCAAATGTGCTATAATGTTATCTCGTAGAACATTTTGATACTTTGATCTCTTTTCTAGTCTTGTATTTGATACTCAAATCTTCAGTTCAAGTTGGCTACTCTTTATTTGTGTGAAATGATGTTGCCAATATTTTTTTTATTTTCATCTGTATTTGTCTTCTTGCTAATTTGTGTTTTGAAATATTGTTTATGAAATTAGTTTGAAATAATCTCAAAAATCACTAATATGTACAAGCATGTACATATATATACACACACACACACACACACACACACACACACACACACACACATACATACACGCATACACACAATAATAACAACAACACCACCTCTCAGTATGGGTCCCACTTTTGCAAGATTTGGGGAGATCTAGATGTAGGCTACCTTAACTCAACCGACATGACTGCCCGTTGAGAGGCTTATATATATATATATATATATATATATATATATATACATATATATATATACATACATATATACATATATATATATACATACATATATACATACATATATATATAGCAGGGTCGCGGCCGGTGGTGGTGGTGGGGACAAAGGTGGCAGTGGCGGCAGAAGGATGGCAATGTGGCAGGTGGTGGCGGCAATGAACAAAACAGAAAAAGTGAGCCAGATTGAGAATTGAACATTGGAGTTGAATGGTGTTGGAATATAGAAGTGAGTATTGTCCCACATTGATAAAAATACAAAGAATATGAAAGTAAGTGTTGTCCCACATTGATAAAATTGAAGGGCTTGCGCGTATATATAAGCTTGTGAGTTACTCCACCTATTGCCAATTGGTTTTGGGATGGAACCTCATTTGAGCTTGTATATATGACTTGTTTCTTGAAAGCCTAATTGTATAAAAATCTAACACGGTATGAGAGCGGGTTGCTCGAAATTGATTTATCGCTGTCCCTGTTTGATTAAAATTGTGTGCACGTGTTGGGCCTTATTATTAGCCCACACGTGAGGGGGCGTATTGGAGTATAAAAGTGGGTATTATCCCACATTGATAAAAATACAAAGAATATGAAAGTGGTGTTGTCCCACATTGATAAAATTGAAGGGTTTGAGCATATACATAAGCTTGTGAGTTACTCCTCCTATTGCCAAATTGGTTTTGGGATGGAACCTCATTTGAGCTTGTATACATAACTTATTTGTTGAAAGCCTAATTGATGTATAAAAATCTAACAAATGGCGCTACTTAGTAGTCAACGGCAATTTTGGGGGATGTCAAGTGGCGGCCTAAGGTTGGCAAGGCAATCGGCGAGCGGCGACGGTAGTTGCGCGCAGGGATGGGGGGAGAATAGGAATGTGAAGAAGAATTTTCTGTTTTTTTTTTTTTTTTGTTGGCTGCTGAAATTTCATTTTTGAAAGGAGGAAAGTTTTGTTGAAGAAAAAATTTTATTATTTACTTGTCGGTTCAAATTTTAGGAAAATTTGGTCAGAAATTGTAAGAAAAAAATCATTTTGGCTTGGTCTGACCCTAATTCCCAAGTAATTTAATCTTTTGAATTGTCTAAATTTTTTCTATGTATTGTACAAGTCCAACAATAGATTCATATTCACAAAAATATTACATGTAAACTATATGTGATTTAAAGGAAATACATCTAATTTTTTTATATTTCTGATTGTTGATTTGCTTTGTTTCTTTCTATTCACACACAATCTCACTAAATTTCATTGTGTTCGATCTATTTCGTTAAATTTGACATGCTTCGTTGCTCTATTTCTCAATTTCGACGATGTTCAAAATCCATGAGTTGATTGGCTAAAATATTTCTTCCAATTAATTCTAAAATTTTGATGGCGATCATTGATTTGCTTTTGTTTCTTTTTATTTTCACACAATCCATTGAAAAGTCACCATGATTGATTCATACTTCACTGTATTTTGTTCCACTAGTATTAGGAGCGCTTTATTTCTCAAAGTTGACTGGTGTTGAAGATGCACAATTTGATTTGCTCAAGATTTATAGTTGATTCTGCTCTATTGAAAAAGATGGCAGATTAAGTATTCTGCTTCCTTCTTCTTGTTTTTTTTTTTTTTTTGGTTGATGTTAGTTTCTATAAATACAAATTTTGGGTCTAAATTAAATAAGGCTAGATATTCAAAAATAAATTAGATTTTGCATTGATTTTGTATGCATGGCTATAATATCTTACAAGCAAAGTTTCTGCTAATTTAAACTTCATGCAATTTGGACGATTTGAGGGTATGATTACTTGATTTTAATCTAAAATGCAAAACCAGATTAAGAATACTGCAGTGACTCTTGATCTAGAGATGTAGAAAATGTTGATTTGCTAACTTTGATTAGCGAAACACCTAATACAATTAGAGCTTCAGGTGCAGAGGTCAAATGAAGAAAATGAAAGGGTAGGAATCCTACTTATGGGCTCCCACACAGAAAGTTGGAATTGGACTTTAGCCCAAATCAAAATTTTAGTAATTAAAAATGTCTGGACTTGTCAGATGCATCATTTACTGCGATAAATTTAGATTAAATTATTTATTGAGTCATCAACATTTTCTATTATCAACAACACATGGTAAGTTTTAATTACTCACAATTTAATTCCTTTTTAACGAACCCAAGTCAAGTGCATCAAACTTGATACTTGATGTATAATTTCCATAAAACATTCGAAGACTATGGCAAGACTTGAATAATTCGAATTAGGTTGAAAAAAGGCAAAATTTCCATAAAAAAGTACCACGTTTGACACGTAGAACAAATGCCTATTAAAAAAAACTGCGCGAAAGTATCTTAACTTCTTGGAGAAACTATTTTACAGTTCCTTTATTTTATAAAAAGATAATGTAAGACCTCGATAAATTTTGAAAGTGTGACAACTTTTACAAACTAAAAAAAAAACCAACCTTACCCTTTAACATTTTGTTCATATTTTTTATTGTTTTAAAACAAATTTTATATTTCTAAATTCTAGTAAGACGATTTACATTTTTTTTTTTTTTTACATAAAGGATCCTTACGTCTTTTCAGATGAACAAGGAACACACAAAATAGTTTCTTATGATTTGAGGTACCTCAAATGCGGTTTTCAAAACAAAGGCTCCTTAAAATAGTTTCCTGAAAAAACTAGGACATCATAGTGTAATTCTTTGCATGCCCATAGCCTAATTGTATATGAATCCCAGGCATAGTACAGCTCCTACTGCAAGCTACAAGCAGCAAGCGGCACCTAATAACCAGTTTACCACGAGCCGATCAGGAGAAGGATACAGGTTCTATAGTTTAGTTTGACATATACAGCATGTAGTTCCTACTTGTACTTCTAAATCTCAAATGGAAAATATTAAGCTTACAACATCATAGAGGAAGCAGCCCCAGCTGCAGTGACCTATGGCTTCACTAATCATCATTCAGCTATGGAATCATCCGTCGGTGCCTTCAATTTCCGGGAGCTCATCTCGGCATTGAGCCAATGCCTCAGCTCCAGAGGTTGAGCCACCAGTAGATCCTACTTGTCGACCCTGCCAATATGAAAGTTACAGAGTCTGATAGAAACTCCAATAGTCATGCAACTGAAGCATAATGCAAATAAGCAAAACTTCATGTCATGACAATGTATATGTCAAAATTAGAATGCAGGATAGCTTTATCTTATGATCACTTCTGATAGTACGTTCTGTGAACTTTTTCTAATGCCTAAATCACACTGAATTTTTGGCTCTAGCAATAATGTAGCTCACATGATCCACTGCCAAGGAGCCATGGCATGCAAAATTCCCACAAGACATCTGCACTTACGCTCGCTACAAGTAGATGAAAGAAAAAGATACATGCATAATAATGCCCCCCCCCCCCCCTCCCCCAAAAAAAAAACCTCCATATAAAGGAAAAGAACTAATAACCCTCCTTCATGTTTTGTTGAAAATGACTTCAATTTACAGGAAAATTCAATCATTTGGTTTACTGGAAGTGTCAAAAATCTAGGCATCTATGTCAAAATGCAGAGCCATCCCCAACAGGGGGAGAAAGAAACCACGGGGATAATTAGAGTAATTCGTCTATTATGGGTTAAGATGACATCACCTGTCCAAAGTCCGAACCACCGCCCCTCCCCCCCTTCATCTAATGCAGTTTTTTTCACTACTCATCCAAACACCCCCCCCCCAAAAAAAACCCCTTCTCCCAACCACCAAAAAAAAAAAAGAAAAAAAGCAAAAACAAAGGGAGAAAACCAAGGGCAAAAAACGAAGAAAGCAACTGGATTTGCTCATGCATATGCGATAATGGATGAGCTAAGATCCTCCAGGGACGAGTCTCAGGCGTAAACTTCAGATGCTCTGACCTTCCAGACGGAACCTCATTGGCTTCTGCAGTCATTTCCCTAGGGGTATGATTACTTTCAATACATAAACAAAAAATATGTCGATAATCCAGTTCCAAGCAACCAAAGAGTCCACATAATGCACCTAATTTGATATTTATTATTTCAGCTTATTTACTTTATGATGGTAGCATATCCAATCCAGTGCAGTAGCCACGAGGAGATTCTAATGTAGAAGTCAGGGAAACCACCACCCCACCCCCCCTGATGAATCCTCAAGGGGCAAATCAAGAGGATGGGAAAAGTGGAGGAAGAATGCAAGGAAAGAAAACAAGGCAACTTTGAATTCACAAACTCACCTTGGTTGTGGATCGTAAACCGGAACTAACACCCACCTTGGATACAGAAACACCACCAAGGAATGATGTTAGGGCCCTTAACTACCTCTTGGATACAGAAACACCACCAAGAAAGAAGTTAAGACTCTTGCTAGATCACCACTCAACCCGGCCAAAGGAAGAGATAAGCTAGAAGAGAGTTTGAGAGTTCAAAGGAGCAAAGCTCAACTTCATTCAATGTTTAAGCTTGAGTGCCCGGCCAAAGGGCCTTGGGGGGGTTTTAATACAAAGCTTCAAGTACAAACATAGGCCTTTAGGTTGCACTACAAGCTAAACTAGGCAAAAATACAAAGATCAAATCAAAGCATAAAAGGATAGATGCATCCTCCACTTGACACCTCTTCAATGCTAATCTTGAGGATGATGTGTCGGCTTAGGGGCTAATGGAAGCTTCCTTGGCAGCTTAGTACTCTTCATGATGACTCTTGCAAGTGGCTAAGCATGGATTAGAGCAAAAACACCTCACTCTTCTCTCCTTGTACCCGGCTGGCCATGGACTGGATTTTAGGGTGTTTTGTGCCTTGTTTTGGTGGTTAATAGCTCCTCATGTGTGTAATTTGGCTGAGGTTTTTTATGGCCACTTGATAATATTTTTAAAGTACTTTCAAACCATAAAAGTTTCAACCCAAATGGAGGAGAAATGGACCACTAAACAGATCTTTGTTTCAGACGTGTCCAGATCAGCGCCAGTCTGGAGCTGTTGACTTTGCTTGCTGATTTGAGGTATCAAATGATCTCCAAATGACTTGTAAGAGGTCTTGTTGGAAAGAGCACATCTTGAACTTAAACTTAGGCTTCCTGCGACCCCATTTTAGCCTTGGGAATTTTAGGAAATAACGTGCACAAAACCGGGCTTTTGCACGCCTGAAATTCCAGTTTTCACAAAATAATTTCCTTGCTCCCTTAGGCTGATTTCTTGCACTTTGGACAAGAGGCTTGGACTTTTTGGGCTCCCTTGATGGCCTTGGATCATGATAGGAGATGGACCTCCATCATCCTCCCTTTGTTGAAGAGAATTTGCCCTCAAATTGATAAGATGATCATCCTCCTCATAAGGGCTAAGGTCGGCTACATTGAAAGTGGCCGAAACTCCATACTCACCGGGCAAATTTATCTTGTAAGCATTGTCATTGATGCGCTCTAACACTTCAAAGGGGCCATCGGCTCTCGGCATCAATTTGCTCTTCCTCTTAGAAGGAAACCGTTCCTTCCTCAAATGAACCCATACCAAATCACCGGGGTGGAATACCATCTTCTTTCTATGCTTGTTGGCATGGTCCTTGTATGATGCATTTGCCTTTTCAATGTTGGCCCTCACAGTTTCATGGAGCTTTTGAATCTCTTCAACTCGTTTGCTAGCCTCCACGTGAGGCTTCTCATTCATTTCTCTTGGAACAAGATCAAGGGGACTCAAAGGATCCAACCTATAAACTACCTTGAATGGAGATAGACCCATGGCCTTGCTAGGTGACTTGTTGAAGGCGAACTCAGCTTGTGGCAAGGCTAAGTCCCAAGCTTTGATGTTGGACTTCACTAGCACTCTTAGGAGAGTTCCCAAAGTCCGGTTGGTGACTTCGATTTGCCCATCCGTTTGAGGGTGGCATAAAGTGCTATACTTGAGCTTGGTTCCCATCTTCTTCCATAGTGTCATCCAAAAATGACTAAGGAACTTGGTATCCCTATCCGAAACAATGGATCTAGGAATGCCATGTAACCTCATCACTTCCTTGAAGTATAACTCGGCAATGTGGGTGGCATCGTTGGTCTTGGTGCAAGGTATGAAATGGGCCATCTTAGAGAAACGATCAACAACCACGAAAATTGAATCCTTACCCCTTGTGTCCTTGGAAGGCCAAGAACAAAATCCATGCTTACATCTTCCCAAGGATGATTGGGAATGGGTAAGGGCGTGTATAGGCCGTGGGGTAGGAGGTGGCTTTTGGCAACTTGGCAAGTTGCACATCTCTTCAACACATCTTGTACATCTTTGCTCATACTCGGCCAATAGTAATGTTCCCTTAGCATCATAAGGGTCTTGTTTTCTCCAAAGTGACCGGCTAGAGATTCACCATGGACCTCACGTATGAGTAGCTCTCTTGTGCCACACTTAGGCACACACAATCTTGAACCCTTGAACAAAAAACCATCTTGGTCAAGGAAGTCACCTTTGGGATGCCGAAGACACTCCTTGTAGAGCTCTCCCAAATCTTCATCATTTTCATAGAGGGACTTCAAGTGTTCAAAGCCAAGAATGCAAGCATCAAGTTGGAATAGAAGTAAGTGCCTCCTTGACAAGGCATCGCCTCCTTGGTTGAGTTTCCCGGACTTGTGCTTGATGGTGAAGTTGAAAGATTGGAGGAACTCCACCCACTTGGCGCCGTGAGTTAAGCTTATGTTGCCCTTAAATGTATTTCAAGGCTTCATGATCCGAGTGCAAGATAAACTCACTAACCACCAAGTGATGATTCCAATGCTCAAGGCATCGCACTATGGCATAAAACTCCTTATCATAGGTTGAGTATTTTCTCCTTGAGTCACAAAGCTTCTCACTAAAGAAGGCTAAGGGCCGCCCCTCTTGAGTGAGAACTCCCCCAATGCCAACTCCAGATGCATCACACTCTACCTCAAACACTTTATCAAAGCAAGGCAAGGCAAGAACCGGTGCTTGGGTGAGCTTGGACTTAATGGTTTCAAAGGCCTCTTGAGCTTTAGGAGTCCACTTGAATGTTGTACCTTTGATAACCTCGGTCATAGGGGCCATAATAGTGCTAAAGTTTCTAATGAACCGCCTATAGAAGGAGGCAAGCCCATGGAAACTTCGCACATCATGGATGCTCTTTGGGTTGGCCAAGACCGAATTGCTTCCACTTTACTCTCATCAACTTTGATGCCTTCACTTGTGACAATGTAACCAAGGAAGGTTACCTCATGAGTGAAAAATGTACACTTCTTGAGGTTACCATAGAGCTTTTCCTTCTCTAGGACCCTCATGACTTGAGTGAGATGTTGAAGGTGCTCTTCTTCATTCTTGCTATAGATGAGGATGTCATCAAAATACACCACAACAGACTTTCCAATGAAGGGCCGGAACACTTGGTTCATGAGCCGCATGAAGGTACTTGGAGCATTTGACAAACCGAATGGCATGACTAGCCACTCATACAAGCCTCCTTTGGTCTTGAAGGCCGTTTTCCACTCATCTCATTCTCTAATGCGGATTTGATAGTAACCACTTCTCAAGTCCACTTTAGAGAACACTCTAGAACCATATAACTCATCAAGCATGTCTTCAAGGCGGGGAATTGGATATCTATACTTGATGGTTATTTTGTTGATTGCCCGACTGTCAACACACATGCGCATACTCCCGTCTTTCTTTGGCGCAAGGAGGGCCGGAACCGCACAAGGGTTCAAGCTCTCTCTAATCAACCCCTTATCCATGAGCTCATCAACTTGCCTTTGGATTTCCATGGTTTCTTTGGGGTTTGTTCGGTAAGCCGGTTTATTTGGATGGAACCGGGTATGAGATCAATGTGGTGTTGGATGGTTCTTTGTGGAGGTAAGCCGGGGGTATCTCTTCGGGAAAGACATGGCTAAAGTGTTCAAGGAGGGAAAGGGCTAGGGGGTGTGATGGTGTGGGGGTTTCAGACTCCTCAAGGGTGGCTAGGATCCACTCCTTGAAGGCCTTGAATTCATGGTGAGAAGCCTTAAGGAGAGGCTCACTCACGGCTAGTAGCATGTCTGAATGGTCATGGCTTGGTTGGGGCTTACTTTTGGGGAGTTGGGAAGAGCTTAATGGGGCAAGGGTGATCTTCCTCCCATCCTTGTGGAAGGTGTAGGTGTTCAAATAACCGTCATGCATGACTTTCCGATCAAATAACCATGGTCTTCCCATCAAGAGGTGACATGCATCCATGGGGATGATATCACACCACAATTCATCATGGTAATGCTTGCCAATTGAAAATGAGATCAAGCATCTTGAATTAACTTGTAACCCCTTACCTTGATTTAGCCATTGAATGTTGTAGGGGTGAGGATGAGCCGAAGCTTGAAGACCAAACTTCTCCACCATAGTCAAGGATGCTACATTTGCACAACTTCCTCCATCAATGATGAGGGAACACACTTTGCCTTGAATGGTACATCTTGTATGAAAGATGTTCTCTCTTTGTTCTTCAAGTTCTCCTCTTTTGGTACTCAAGGCTCTCCTCAATACAAGCAACTCTCCTTCATCCGCCTCTTCAACTACTTCCTCTTGTTCTTCCATGTAGTACACACCTTCTCCTTCTTCCTCCTCTACTCCCTCTTCTTCCCTCTTCTCATCCCATTCGGCCAAGGTAATAATCCTCCTATTTGGACACTCTGAAGCAATGTACCCAAGACCTTGACACTTGAAATACCTTCTTTGGTCATTTGGCTTAGGATTGGGACGGTTTTGAGGTGGTGGACTTTTTTGTGGAGCTTGGTTCTTTTGTGGAGGTGAGGGAGTAGAAACCGAAGGTTTAGGAGGTGGGTAAGTAGGCCCCTTGTTGAAAGGTTGGCTCCTGGGAAAGGGTTTGGGAGGTTCTCTTTTGTAGAGCTTGGATTTCCTTTGTTGTTCTACTTTGTGGGCTAAGACACACACCTCATCAAAAGTAGTGTATTGTTGCAATTCAGCCACATGAGCATATCTAGGATCTAAACCACCCAAATATCTCACTATGGTTTGTTCTTCGGGCTCCCTCAAATCACACTTGATCAACAACTTCTCAAATTCTCTAGTATACTCCTCAACACTCATGTTACCTTGGGTAAGGTTGTGAAGTTGGGAGTAATTGTCTTATAGGTAAGATGGGGATAAGAAACGGGCTTTAAGTTTGGCTTTCATTTTCTCCCATGTTCGAATCTTTCCCTTCCCTTGCCTAGCTCTCTTAGCATAAAGGTTGGACCACCAAAGAGAAGCATATTTACGAAGTCTAAGGGCAACAAGTTTTACCTTATTTCCCTCCGAAATCTCCTTGTAATCGAAGATTCTCTCGACGGTTTGCAACCATTCCAAGAACTCATCGGGGTCTAGCTTTCCTTCAAACTCTGGAATCTCTACTCGGATGTCGCCATGGTGTGAGGTTGTTTTCCTTCCTCTTCTCATTCTTCCATAAGCCTCTTCTTCACTTGATGAGCTCAAGTGTGGGGCTTCTCTTGCTTCTGGCTCGGAGTCAGAGGAGTTAGAAGATCGGGAACTCCTAATCTCCTTGCGCTTTTGCTTCAAAGAATCTCCGAGTTGTCGCCTCAAATACTCGTTTTGACCTTTGATCTCCTCATTTTGTAGTCTCAAGGCCTCATAGTTCTTCATGAGAGCCTCAAACTTCTCTTCCACGGTCATACTAGTAGCACTCATGTTGAAACAAGGTGGAACTTCACGAACTGAATGTGGCACGGGCGTGCCCTTAGACATGGGGTGATCGTGCTCAAGTTCTGGATGTAGGTGAAGTTGGGATGTGGCTGGAAAAGGAGTGGCACGGTCGTGCTCCTTGGCACGGGGTGGCCGTGCTCGGGGGCTGGATGTGGTGAGGTTGGAATGTGGCTGGGCAAGAAGTGTGGCACGGTCGTGCGTCTTGGCACGGGGTGACCGTGCTGCTGTTCTGGTTGGTGAAAACCGTGGGGCACGGTTTTGGTGTTTTTGTGGGGGAAATGTGTTTGGGTGTTTGGAAGGGTGTTGGGCAACAAGCTTAGGCATAGGAAAGCCTTAGCTCTGATACCAAGTATGATGTATCCTCAAGGGGCAAACCAAGAGGATGGGAAAAGTCGAGGAAGAATGCAAGGAAAGAAAACAAGGCAACTTTGAATTTACAAACTCACCTTCGTTGTGGATCGTAAACCGGAACTAACACCCACCTTGGATACAGAAACACCACCAAGGAATGATGTTAGGGCCCTTAACTACCTCTTGGATACAGAAACACTACCAAGAAAGAAGTTAAGACTCTTGCTAGATCACCACTCAACCCGGCCAAAGGAAGAGATAAGCTAGAAGAGAGTTTGAGAGTTCAAAGGAGCAAAGCTCAACTTCATTCAATGTTTAAGCTTGAGTGCCCGGCCAAAGGGCCTTGGGGGGGTTTTAATACAAAGCTTCAAGTACAAACATAGGCCTTTAGGTTGCACTACAAGCTAAACTAGGCAAAAATACAAAGATCAAATCAAAGCATAAAAGGATAGATGCATCCTCCACTTGACACCTCTTCAATGCTGATCTTGAGGATGATGTGTCGGCTTAGGGGCTAATGGAAGCTTCCTTGGCAGCTTAGTACTCTTCATGATGACTCTTGCAAGTGGCTAAGCATGGATTAGAGCAAAAACACCTCACTCTTCTCTCTTTGTACCCGGCTGGCCATGGACTGGATAATAGGGTGTTTTGTGCCTTGTTTTGGTGGTTAATAACTCCTCATGTGTGTAATTTGGCTGAGGTTTTTTATGGCCACTTGATAATATTTTTAAAGTACTTTCAAACCATAAAAGTTTCAACCCAAATGAAGGAGAAATGGACCACTAAACAGCCCTTTGTTTCAGACGTGTCCAGATCAGCGCCAGTCTGGAGCTGTTGACTTTGGTTGCTGATTTGAGGTATCAAATGATCTCCAAATGACTTGTAAGAGGTCTTGTTGGAAAGAGCACATCTTGAACTTAAACTTAGGCTTCCTGCAACCCCATTTTAGCCTTGGGAATTTTAGGAAATAACGTGCACAAAACCGGGCTTGTGCACGCCTGAAATTCCAGTTTTCACAAAATAATTTCCTTGCTCCCTTAGGCTGATTTCTTGCACTTTGGACAAGAGGCTTGGACTTTTTGGGCTCCCTTGATGGCCTTGGATCATGATAGGAGATGGACCTCCATCACCCCCCAACCACCCGGTTTCCCCAAAAAAAAAAAAAAAAAAAAAAAGAGAAAAGAAAGCCTTCCTACCTAATATGCTTAGCTTTAAAAGGCACGAAGCTTCCTACCTAATACGCTTAGCTTTCAAAGGTGCAAGGCACATAGGGTCCCGAGGCACAAGGCACTGCAGTGTGCATCACATATGCGAGGCGCACTTCTATGCAAAAAATGCTCAAAAGTTGTTCACTTTCCACAAAGCACGTTTTGTAGAAACAAGTCAGATAAATGCATTGAAAAAGTGATTAGACATCAGCATAACTACTAATACCGCAAATAGCCTTGCTATATTATCCTTGTAGTTCCGCAAAACACATACTTACCATACAAGCATAACTTACTTTTTAGCTCCCACGTGAAGAAAAGAACAATAAAGGTATAGACTAAGGCCAAGAAAAAGTAGAAAAAACGTGAAGATATAACCTTGCATCCTTGAGGCGGGCCTCATCCCTCTAAGACACTGAACCTCATGCCGAGGCGCACTTTTTTAAACTAAGCTAGTATGTATTCTGTGGTTTGCATTATACACCAATAGAAGGTGCTCAACCTCTCGTCTTATAACGATTTCAACTTTGAATCACCAAAATTATTTAATCAAATTTCATTCACCCAGGAACCCCATAAGTGTAAAGCGGTATAAATTAAAGGAAAGAAACAGTCAAATACCATTAGACAGTGTCTGCTAACTTGTTTTGAGCCATCATCATGTTGATAGTCGGGCTTCTCATCCCCATTTTGCATCCCCGGCAATTTTTTCGGCCCATTTTGTTGTCCAGGCAAGTTTTGTTGTTGCTGTGATGACTGTTGACCCTGAGATAGTACTGGGTGACGTTGTGAATGCTGACTTAGTTGCAGTTGCTGAAGGTACTGTAAGTACTGTTGTTTCTGGAGCTCATGGTACTGATATGCTTGCTGCTGCTGCTCTGGCAGACTCACTTCCTCATGCTGCATCTGCGGCAGCTGTTGCTGCTGAAGTTGCTGTTGTGCAAGCTGCGGCAGCTGCTCTGATTGCAATTGTTGTTGCTGAGGCTGTGGTTGCTCAGTAGGCTGTGGTTGCTCAGTAGGCTGTTGCTGTTTGAACTGCTGCTGATAAAACTGTTGATGATACTGTAAGAGTAGTTGCTGCTGACCAGAGGTTATCTGTTGAGACTGCTGCGGGTTTTGCACATGTTGCTGCTGAGTATTTTCCATTTGCTGCTGAGAAGGTTGCATCTGTTGTATTTGTTGTGGTTGATTTGGTTGCTGTTGTTGAAAAAGAAGCTGCTGCTGCTGGGTGTAATAATAATATTGCCACATCTGGTTGTATAATTGATCGTTCTGAACATTTTGATATTGCTCATTGCTAGGCAGTGGGTATTGATTTATTGGAGCTTGAGGAAAAGCAATGGGTTGGAGGGGAAGTTGAGCCTGAGATGCAATCTGTTGTTGGACATTTGATGTTTGCACTGCAGCACATACACTCGGTTGATTTTGATTTTGCATTCGGCCATCTCTGCGACCTCGTGAATTATCTTGATGCCTGTTGTAATGGCGATCATGTCTCTCCCTGCGCGAACGATCTTCTGAATAATGACGAGCACTGTGCCGTCGGGGAGAGAGAGACCGCTCTCTGTAGCGTCGGTCATGCCTGTACTCACGAGAACCCCGCCTTCTTGGAGACAGTGACCTTTCCAATTGCTCTTCTGAGTTTCTTAGAGAACCAGGCAGTAATCGATCTTTACCAGGAAGGTTGACTCGGTGCTGGTTCCGGTCTCGGTCTGAAGGACGATCTGTTAATGCAGCGGGCAATGCATTCTTATCACACCGTTTAGAGAAGGGACCAGAAGAGTCATTATATTTTTCAGCAGCTTTATCATCAGCAGTTTTATCATCTCGAGGACTTGGAGGATGGGATATTAAGGGCTTTTCATCAATATCATGGACACTTCCAGGTGTGCTTGCATTTGATAAAGAGACTTCTTTAGGAACCTCCAATCTTGGAGAAGGTGATGCGATTATAATTTGAGACTTGTCATCTAATGCGGGTAGATTATCTTGTTGAAAATTCTGCTCTTGCTCATGCTCTTGCTCTTGCTGAATGCAATTTGATTTGGCATTCTCAACTACTTCTGGTGGGTCACTCTCATCAGCAACTTGATTAGTTGATCCAATTGCTCCACATCTAGCCGGTTCAGACTCCTTATTTTTCTCTCCCATGAGTAGTCTCACCTCTTGTGAAGGCAGCTGAATTGTTCCACACTTTTCACTATGCTCCCCAAAGGGCTTTTGAGGGTGAGAGTTAACTCTACCTGCCTTTTCCCAAGTAAGCATCTTCCATAGGCCCCCAGCCTTAACAGGCTTCTTAAGGGAAGACTGCAGTCTGACTAATTGAGGAAACAACTTTAGATGACGACTCCATGCCCTCCGAACATCGTGGATGCTCCCACAAAGATCAATGAACTGCCATCATCACATACCAAAGAACCATAGGAAATGTGTACTAAACATAGGCTTAGGATCTCCAGACAGTACTCAAAGAATCACAAGCGTAAAAGCATCGCAAGCAATAGGTAAACAAAGTGTCAGCTTGTTTACTCATTCTCTGTTTTTAGATTGAAGTACATCGTGAGGAGTTCTTATTGGAGACGGGGAATTGTAAAATTCTTCAGAAAATTCCCAATATTTATCAACTAATCAACAAAGTAACAAACACATGTCGCAAGACGAATTGCACATACAACTCGCATTCCGTTATTCCCCCCTAATTCTAAAGGAGTCGTTAAAAATAAGGCTTATGTCAATGCAACGCTTTAAGCTCACCACCCTCTATAATCTGCATGAAAACCTCAATAAAGCAGCTGTGCCTTCATCTGACAGGCAAAATAACACCGCCCTCGCCCTTTACAAGCAAATAGGTCACTGGCAATAGATCCTCAGAAAGAATAGTACTGCACCTCTTTCAAAAAACACAAAAACAGAAGGCAGTCCATCTTAGCCATTTATTTTGCTGGCCATTTTTGGCTGATAAAATGGAGACAACAGACATAATGTAGACATCTTAAAGGTGCGGTTAGTTACCTTCATAAAAGTGTTATCCGCCCCCACACAAAGCTTTGCTAGGGTTCACAAAGAATGCCCTTCAGGGTACAGCAAAGCTGTTTAGAGATTATGTGAATTTTAGAATCTCCTAGACCTCCATATGAGATTTAAGAAAATCAGACAACCAGAAAGAGAGATTGCTTCTCCCAAATGTCTTGCTCTATCATAGTAGTGACATGAATGGGACAAGGAGAAATAAAAAGCACAAAGGACTCTAAGGCTAGGCATGTAACATAACTTAGAAACGAGCATGGAGAAGAGTAAAATAGATTTCTCTGCATGTGCGTGCAATATACAGAGAGAGAGAGAGAGAGAGAAAGAGAGAGAGAGAGAAGGAGAGGGAGGGCGAGGGAGAATAGAATTGATGGGGATGGCAGAAACAATTGACATTTCATACCATCAATTTGAAACAAACCAGAACATAAAATAGGACAATCACACGAAATTCAAAGCAGTAATAACAAACAAAAATTGCAACTTTGCAACACCTTAGAGAACACTCCCACTCCTGGGATGGTGGTAGAGTCCACTACAGGATTAAATAGACTAAATTTTAATCAAATGAGTAAAATCACATGCACTTGCACAGGTACAATCTCATCATGATTTTCTACTGAACTTGTATTCAAGGACTCGTTTAAATGCATGAACCAGTTAAGGTCACATTCGCAGATCTTTTTGTTGTATGTGATACTAGACCCAACCCAGAGGAAGAACTAGTTCAGAAATAGATAAAACACAATGCTCTAAATTAATATGATGGCATCTAAATCGTATGTACATAGCTAGTAAGAAATGGATTTAGATTCATCAAGCAAGATTACAGGCTATCCATGCATCAAACATCCAGTGGGATAAGCAAAAAACATAGTGGAAATCAAAAGAACAACCTCAAGATATAAAATCGATAACTCCTCCAGATCTTGGGTGCAAACATGTGAAGCAAGAGTAAGCGCCTTCACCACTATAGAATCTAGAACGTCCACTTCTATTGTTCCTTCATGCATCAACGCAAAGAGTATCAATTCCTGAAAGGTTACGTAACAATGTTACTACAGCAATCTAAATGAAATCACTAATCTTTGTAAGTCGATGTACTATTCAATAAACCAACAGTAGCTCCATAAGCTCTGCTACATGCCCCCAACTATATCCATACAAGGAAATGCTAATGCATTTTGCACATGGCATCTAATGGAAAGGACATACCTTGATGAGTAATTTGGAATGAGGCACATGCTGAATGCCATCTACCAAAACCCCTCTAGTAGCCTCAACATCTTTCGAAATCTGGGCAAAGATATGGGACCATGAAACGCCTTGCTGAGAATCTTATACCATTTTGGGGGCCCACAGGGGGGATATATTAAGAGTCACACAGCATGCAACACCCACGAAGTTAATAAATAAAAACCAACACAGATCGGAAACATCTATGAGACTAGACTATGTTATCCATCTTTTAGTTGGAATACCAGTAAAATTTTCAAAGATACAGGTCCTCACTGGTTTGTAAGAAAGCAAAGTAGGTTTCCTAACTGTGAATTCATGTTTTTTTTTTTTTTTTTAATTAGGGACTGTGAATTCATGTTAATAACTTCCAAGGCGTAATCGTACAAGACTTCGGCAAAATAGTCCTGGTAAATACATTGTCACATAAACATTCACTGTACTTTAATTCTTGTTGCCAAATCTTGCCCGATAATTTGCACTTTGTTTGATTCTGTCATTACAGAGCCATCTTTTTCCAAGAAAACAGATGACAAGTTCATGCATATACGTCGAATCATGCAACTGCTGATACAGTAAAATATTTAGCTCATCCACTCACGAGATCCAACCGGTACTGAAAGAAGCTGAAGCTGAAGCTGACGCTACTGTGTATCATGATACTAGACAGACATAAAGCCCCTGGCTGTAACTCAGCCATAATACGTGCACCTACCTTGTACACAAAACGTGCAAAATGTACATACAACATTGGAAGAGTGGGAAGTCCCTTTTCTGCTGCCAGCTCAATTGCTTCCCTGTAAATATTAGATGCTGCAACATAGTTTCCCTGATAATTCAGACATGAAGGTGCTAACATTTATGTCACTTCAGTAAAGATAAATCTGACAATGTAGCAAATTTCAATCATCTAGATACCAAGCGTTTCTCCATGTTGGCTTTCCTTCTAACAATATCAATGAAAAAGGAGTCAGACTCTTGGTTACACTGTAGAAATGCTGCACGTACACCCTCAACATCACCTTCTTTCTCTCTGTGCCACGCATTGAAAAGGTGAATTTCAGAGGCATTCTGCAATGCACATATGAGCAGGTCCATAAATCTCTAGTCAAGTAAAAAGCATCCAAGTCAGTGCACCCCATAGAAAGTAATAGGCCAAGTTCAGCACAGTGAGAACATATCTTAAACCTTCAAGGAGAGATTCACTCAATCTAAACCACTTCTAGCGAAGTCATTCATAGGACAGTCTACCCAGGCTCCCCAGCAAACTTCAAGCTGGAAAATTTGAACAGGAACTATGGCTTGCTATGGAGGCCAAAAGTCAAAGCAGGTGTAATCCAAACAATATTTAGTTATTTACCCTTGAAAAACGTTCCGCACTTACAGGTACCAATTTAAAAAGTTCCACTCAGGACATTTCTAACAATATTTCAGATCCCAATTTACTGATCCCATAACATTGGTAAAAAGTTTGATAATATAAAGTTTAAGCACACTAGACTTAAGGGAACATCAACTATGAACTAACAAGGACAAAAGTACTTGACTAGATCGTCTGGCAGACAGGAAAATGACATTGAGAAAAACACCAAGGCTAACCATCTCTTGTCTAAGGACAATGGAAAGAGAGGCCCTTGGGCACTCCAGATAATTCAAAAAGTCTGGTGCAGTGGGCTGCTTCAGTTTAAGTCTCCTCCCTTTCATCCAGTGGAGCAGCCACCTAGTTGTTTTGCACTAGGTCCAATCTTAGTTTTAAAAAGCGCGAGGCGCACTGAGGCGCATAGGGTCCCAAAGCGTGAGGCGCAACGCACGAGGCGAAGGCGCACGCATCATGGATGCGATGCGCACTGCTATACAAAATTTTTTAAAAGTATTTCATATTTCACAAAGCATATTTTGCACAAATAAGTTAGATAAATGCATTAAAAATGTGATTAGACATCAATATGACTACTAACACCACAAATAACCTTAAGGTATGTTATCTGATCATCGTAGTTCCCCAATGCACGTACTTACAGTACAAATTTAGCTCACCTTTTAGCTCTCAAGGGAGGAAAAGAAGGAAAAAGGTAAAGGCAAGGCTAAGAAAAAGAAGAAAAAGGGGGAAGATATAACCTCGCATCCTTGAGACGCACCTCATCCCCTTCGAGGCGCTAACCCGGTAGCCTCACGTCGAGGCGCGCCTAGGCGTGCCTCAAGCGGGCTTTTTTAAACTAAGGGTCCAATGTCTATGGGATTGGGAGCTTTGAACTGCCTCTTGGTTATAGCCTCATAATATTTCAAAGCACTTTGATGTCAAAGAGGTATTGGTGGCTTGGAGAACAAGGATGAAAAAGAGTTAGGTTCTCGCAGTGGCTATTTGATGGACAGATGTAAGGAAAACAAGTTGACAGATTTTTGAGGACAAAGCAATGTTCATTCAAGAATTCAAGCTCTGCTTTTTGAGAATGTTGCATAGTTGGAGCATTGCATTAATGGTGAAAGAAATTTGAATTTTTTGGATTTTGTAGCTTGTATTATGGATGAGAGCTTGAGGGAAAAATGTTTCTTTTGTATTTTCCCCTTGTACGTGGATACCATCCCCTTGGTGTGTCATTAATACAAGTATACAACTCTTCATCACTCAACCTCCCCCCCCCCCCCCCAAAAAAAAAAAAACATAAAATCCCTTTTGAAGAAGCTTGAACCTTGAGGGTGCCGCTGCAGCTTCAGATGCTGATTCCAGGGCTGATACTGCAATGGTATCAATTCCAAGCTCCGGATTCTCCTTATCTTTAAAACTCGTGGTCAACTTTTTTCTAGAAGGAGGAGAATGATGCAGTGGATGAGGAAAGGAAATAAAATATTTCTGGTTAATGGTATAAATTTGGTAGTAGGAAGTCATCAATTTTTTATATTTTTATATTATTTTCGGGTTTAATTTTAGGGAGTACTTTTAAGATAGTAGATATTAAGATATTAGCTTTATCATTGTCTAGGAAAGTAGTACTTAAGTTATATTAGGATGTTCTGTTAGTTTCCTTAACTTGTAGGAGTTTTAGAATATAAGAATATAAATACCCCTCTATTACTCTCTCCCCCAAGAAAAATTAAAAAAAAAAAAAAACGTCTATTGTATTTGATTTTTAGACTTGATTATGCAATAAAATTTGAGCGTTTAGTTTTGAGCGGAATACTTAACAAAGATTTTGCACTGCTTTAGTACAGTTTCCATCATTTCAAAAAAAGGCAGAGAAAAAAAAGAAATAAATTATAGTATCATACCTTCAGAAAGGTGTTTGTAGCCCGCACCAGAGCATCATTTGCTATTTCTTTTCCTCCCTTACACTCCATAAAATCAACATAACGCATCCAAAACTCCGGGTAATTGGCACAAGAAATTAAGCATCTTTCATACAGTTTTACGATCTGTGAACCATAGGCACGTTTAGCTGTTTTCAAAGAAAAGGAACAAGCCTGATAATCTTCATCATGTGACAGCAAAGTTATATACCCAGTCAAAGTCACCTTCCATCTCCACAAGATCCAAGTATCGATGCCAATTCTGTAACTGATCATCATCAAGTGGCTTCACATGAAAATATGGCCTATGTATATTCTGCTCAAATATCCGCACTTTGGCATCCAAATCACATGCTCTTTTATAAAAGTGTTCTCCAATAGATATGTACTTCTGTAATGCTTGAGATCTAGTAGATGGATCGAGCAATTCATTGATCACATGGGAGATTCCAGTATCTTCAGATGGCTTAACATCATAATCCATTTCATGTTGTGACTGCACCTGTTCAGAAGAATTGCCCTGACATCCCATCTCCTCCCAAATGGCAACCAATTTCTTGAAGCTGACATGTGAAAGCACAAAAATAAACATGCCCGTCAATGATGTGCAAGGCTCACATGTCAAAAGTGAAATCTGGTAATGAAACACTAATAGAGAACACGTTGCAGCAACATGTTTTACAAGGAATGATTATCTTGGAGTCTCTAGGTTCAATTGCCACTATTTTTTGAAATTTTTTCCACTTTGCCCTCTATGTACCCCCCCCCCAACCCAACCGGAAAAAAAAAAGAAAAAGAAAGACACGCATCCTGCCAGCTGCCACTCTATTTGACATTTTAGTCCAAACTACTATTGACCTGTTCACCTGTTATAACAAGTAAACTATGCATTTTCTTTTTTAACCCATAAAAACATTTTAAAATAAGAAAAGCATATCTTAAAAATTAGAATTTGATTTAGGATAACCCAAAAAAAAAAAAAAAAACACTTTAAAATAAGAGGGAAACCCCCACTTCCATCAACCTAGAACTGCCCCCACAACTCTCGTAACACCAGTGGCTGCACATCAGAAGCATCACATAGTGGCTAGTAATAGTTATCACTGGAGAGGTGCTGACTGCCGCTGAGTCCACTGGCGGGCACCAATCTCCTCCCTCCCCCCCCCCCCCCCCTCGGGAGCGGGCCTCCCAACCTATTTTCAATCTTCTTCTCTCTTATCCCAAATGGGCCAGACCTATGTCGGACCATCGACACTCGGGCAAGGGTATGACACTGGATACTTCAAATTACATTAAAAATTTGCAAATTGTATTGAAAATAGATGTGTACTACTTGGACAGGCATCTGCATTAGACACTCGTACCCGAGTCCAAGTAAGAGTCTCAGACACCATCACGAAGCTCGTAGAAGCAGCGCTTTTGGATACAAAGCTAGCATCTTACTAGAAACCCATACAAATCCAATGTGGAAACTATCCACAAAATCTACAAGATCAAAAGGAGAATACAAATGCTCCTATTATCCCAAAAACATAGAGTGTTGATGAAATTATTCTTAAAGCACAGACAAGGTGTCTCCACACTCTCAAAGACTCTTCTGTTTCTCTTCCACCACATGCTTAAAAAATGGCATGTGGGATTAGATGAGCATTTGTCTTTTTAGTTTTTTCCCAATGAGGTCCCTAGCAAAGAGACGGTTCCTAATTGAACTAGAAGCAACACAAGAAACTCCCAAGCAACTACACGCTAATTCTCATGGAGCTCTTGCAAAATGACGATGAAGCAACAAATGATCAGCCTTGTACATAGTACCTCTATTCAGCAAGATCTTGCCCCCCTTTCGTAAATTATCGCTAATCGAAATACTCCCATGAGATGCTTCCTTGACCAAAAAAGGAGACTTAAGCGCTAGTTCAGGTCCCCTCCCCCTCTCTAGCGACTAGCACGAACCCCCTCCCCCTCTCCAGGTGCTTGTTCTAGGTGGCTGTTGAAGTTCAGGGTGCCCGGAGTGGTCATCGGAGGTCCACCTGAGGTCCGCTGGACTTTGGGTCTCCGGGAGCCGCCAGTCGTACCCTTCGGCAGTCGTCCTTCGGCTTTTTCGGGTCTCCCTATGTCGTTTCTTCAGATCCACGCGCTGGTGGAGGGATAAGGCGTTTTTTGGTGAGGGATTTAGGTTGGCCGTCACTACCGGCGAGTTTTGTGGTGGTTTTCCGGTCACTGGAATCTCGCCGGAAATTCCACAGCTCAATTTTTTAGGCGTAGGAACAGTCATTTTCTCTCTTGGTGGGCTGTCACCTCCAGCCAGTCTCGAGTGAGCGGTTTTTTGTGTGTTTCTCCTCGTTTTCTCCTTCTCCGGGTAGTGTTTGGTATTGGTGGGTTCCGCGGTTAGCTCATTTGCACCCTCTTTGCTTGGTTTCGTTTGCAAGTTCCTCCTGCTACTTTGCATTGCCCCGTCTTTGTGTCATATATGCCTCAATGAGCATGGAAGGGAAGTTGCTGGAAGTGACTGGGGGTGTTGGAGGCATTTTTCCTTCTAAAGTTGCTGAGTCTAGTAGAAGGAAAAGGTCATTCATCCAGTTGAGCTTCCAGGAGTTTCAATGGGTGGTAGTTCAACTGGTTCGCTTTTGCTTCTCAAAGGGAGAACCATTGTGGTTGAAAACTTTTAGGTGGGGTCATAGGTGTCTATTGCGTCAACTGAGAAAGAATAGCAAAGGTAGATTCATTGTCCTCTCTCTTTTGGGTAATGGTGGGCAGGCTAGGACAGTGATCTTTCCTGACGGTGCTAAAGCAGAGGGCTTGTTTGTGGTGACAAAGATTCTTAAGGAGACTTTGATTGAGGGTCATAAGAAGCCATCTCCTCCACCAAGGAATGCTTATATTCCCTCTAGGTTTCCGGTGAGCACGAATAGGTCTTTTGCTAATGTTGTTCGAGGTCAACATCTGGGTGGCTCCCCCGACTCACATTTGATGGGGTGGAAGTGTAGGGATTGTGGTTCATGGGATGTTTGTGCAGCTGTGATTGGCGAAGAACATAATGGCAATGGTAATGTGTTGAAGCAGAAGGTCTCCTTCAAGGAATGTTAATGACATGTCAGCGTCTCCTTGCAAGAAAATTGGATCTAAGGAGTTTTTGGGTGCTTCTTCTCCCTGTGTTAATCAATTCCAAGTGTTGAGAGATCGTTTGAAGAACTATCCTTTCTCTAATTGCGAGTGCAGCTCCCACTACTAGTTCTCCGTTTGCCTCAAGGAACCCAGAATCACCTCTAAATGTGGTGGGGGAGGAGTTGCATCCTGCAGTCGCTCACCAGCTACGAGTGTGCTAGTTTACTCTCGTAGAAAGAAGCTTTGAAAGACTAAACTCGTTGTTGATGCTCGTTCAGGTTCTCCTAATATGCTGGAGGTGGGAGGGCCTTCTTTGTTTGAGGAAGCTCGGCATCAAGCGCACACCTAGGTTTAGATGGTGCTGCTTTGCCTGGTTCTATTTATTTAGGGAACGTTTGTGAAGGTTCTCCATGGGTATTGGAAAGAATGATCTTCTTTTGTAAGAAGATTGTTCTGGCCATTGAAGGTAGAGAAATGGAGTTGCTCTCTTTTCTTGCCTCGCTGGACGCAAATAGAATGAAAGGTGATCAGTTGGTTAAAGAGAGTATGGGGGATGCAATTGCAAGGGATATGTTGCTTCGGATGGGGCCAACCGTTAATGTTCTTGCTTGGAATGTCAGCGGGCTCAATTGTCCAAATAAGCGAGGGGATGTTAAGTGGGTGTTGCGTACTTTTGCTTGCGATGTTGCCATTCTACAAGAATCCAAGTTAGCGGCTGTTAGTCGTCCGATAGCGATTAATATGTGGGATCGTCGCCTGATTGAGTTGCTTTACGTACCTTCCGTGGGTCGCTCAGGAGGCATTATCGTCATTTGGGATCCTCAAGTCTTGGAGTTTGCTGATTCTCGCATTGGTTCGTTTTCTATTTGTTGTAAGTTTTAAGTCTTTGGAGGACAATTTTGAGTGGCGTCTTATTAGGGTAGATGGGCCTAATGACAACTACATGCGACTGGCTTTCTTTGAGGACTTGTCGTTTATGTCTTCTTCGGACATTCCGTGGTGTTTGGGTGGGGATTTTAATGTCATTAGGTTTCCTTCAGAGAGAAACCACAGGTGGTCGGTCGTCTTGGGTAATGAGAGAGTTCTCTAGTTTTATTGATTCTTGCAATCTCATTGATCCTCCTTTGAAAGGTGCACACTTTACTTGGTCCATCCATTCCAGCGTTATCTCACATTGACCAATTTCTCTTCTGGGTTGAGTGGGAAGATCACTCCAAGGGGCTCATCAAGTTACCCTTCTGAAAATCACTTCGGACCATTTTCCCATTCTTCTTCGGGTTGGGGAAGTCTCTAGCGGTATACGTCTTTTTAAATTCGAGAATATGTGGCTTCAGGTGGATGGCTTTAGTGACCTTGTCAAATCTTTTTGGAATGAACTGAATGCTACTGGTCCTTCAAGTTTTATTTTGGCAAAGAAACTAAACTTTTTGAACACTAAACTTAAACAGTGGAACAGGGATGTGTTTGGCCATTTAGAGTTTAAGATGGCTAGCTCGGTGGAAAAAGTGAAGTTCTTATATGAGAAGAAGCAGCAACAGTATCTCTCGTGGGCAGATACAATTGAAAGATTGGAAGTTAAAAAAGAACTCTCTTTGATGGGAAGATCCATTGATATTTACTAGCGCCAAATAGCAAATTAACAGTGGACAGTGAATGGTGATCGCAATACCAAATTTTTTCACCAAGTGGCAAATAGGAGAAAAAAGTTTAATGTTATTCACAAAATTAAAGTGGACAGCTGCCTTGGTTAATAATGCAATTGTTCGCTTCTATTTTTTTGTTAAGTAATCAAAGAGGTATATTAAATGGACACCAAGGGGATGTCACCCATATACAAAAGAGGCAATACAAAAACATTATGCCCTTTCACTCTCATCCATAATGCAATCGACAAAAGCCAAAAAATTTAAATCTTTGTTACCACTAAGCCCCACACTCCAACTATACAACCACCTCAAAAAATAGAGCTTGAAATCTTGAAACGACAAGATGTTGTCCACAAAAATGCAACGATTTCTCTCCTTCCAAGTAGCCCACAAAATAGCCAAAGGAACCATGTTCCAAACTCCAAGGACCCAACTCTTCTTCATCATTCTCCTCCAAGCCACTACCACATCTCTTACATTAGAAGGTTGAACTCAACTAATCCCCATTAGAAAGAGATAAATCCCAAAGCGTAGAAACCCACCGATAATGTACAAGGAGATGATCCACAGTTTCTTCCTCCTCCAAACACATGGAGCATCTACTTGGACCTCTAAAATTTCTTCTCTTAAGCATGTCATCCGTAGGAATCTTGCCTAATGTGGCTGCCCAAGCAAAGAACCACACTTTTGTGGGAGCTTTAGACTTCCAAATGGACTTAGCAACACAATCACAACCATCCAAGGCTTCAAATTATGTGGAACAAAAACTCTTGACACTAAAGGATCCCTTAGAGTTTAGTGGCCACACAATCTCATCCTTACCTTGGGACAGAACCTCTTTGCCAGCAAGTACGGCTAACAAATTACAAATACTGTCCTCTTCCCAATCATTAAGACTCCTCACAAAAGTCAAATTCCAATTGCTAATGTCACCATTCCAAGAAACTACTTCTTTTACCATGGCAATTGTTCACTTCTATGAAAATCTGTATCATGAAGATCAACCATTAAGGACTTTTCTTGATGGTATCGCTTTTGCCTCTATTAGTCTTGATGATGATGGGGATCTTGAAAAAGATTTTACTGAAGATGAAGTTTAGGATGCCATCTCTGAGTTAGGCAACGAGAAAGAACCAGGGCCAAACGATTTCAATATAGCCTTTTCCCAGCATTGTTGGTCTACTGTCAAGGGGGAGATTATGGGATTTTTTGCTGACTTTCATAATAAAGGTGTGAGAAAACTTTAAATGCTACTTTTATTAGTTTGATTCCCAAAGTGGTCGGCGCAAATGATATTAAGTTTTTTAGACCCATCAGTTTGGTAGGGAGTGTATATAAGATTCTTGTCAAAGTCCTCACTTCAAGCTTTTGTTCCTGGCCATCAAATTTTGGATGCTGCTTTGATTGCCAATGAGTGCATTGATTCTTATATCAGATCTGGGATTTTGGGTATCCTGTGTAAGCTTGACATTGAAAAGGCTTATGCTCATGTCTCTTAGAGTTCTGCTTTTGGCTATTCTTGAAAAAATGGGCTTTCCTAACAAGTGGAGGAAATGGATCTCCTTTTGTATTTCCATTGTGCGCTTCTTTATCTTGATTAATAGTGAAGCATCTGGTTTTTTTCTCAAGTTCAAGAGGTCCAAGGCAAGGTGACCCTTTGTCGCCTTTATTGTTCATTTTGGTTATGGACACTCTCAGTAAGTTGGTGAGGTGCATCCTTCTGCTTTTTGAAGCTATGTCTGGACTAAGGGTCAACCTATCCAAAAGTGCACTCATTCCAGTTGGTGAGGTGCCTAATGTTTATGTTTTGGCCCGTTTCGTTGGGTGTGGAGTTGATTATCTGCCTTCTTCTTACCTTGGTCTTCCTCTTGGTGCTCCTTATGAGAGCATAGCTGTTTGGGACCCAGTTATTGAGAGGTTCCATAAGAGATTGGCAGGCTAGAAGTCTAAGCTTTTGTCTAGAGGGGGTAGGTTGACCCTTTTGAAAAGCACTTTGTGTAGTCTGCCCATCTACTTCATGTCTTTATTCACCATCCCAGGTAGCATTGCTAGTCAGTTAGAAAAAATCATGAGAGATCTTCTTTGGAATTCTAATGATAATGGCATTGGCCTCCATTGGGTCAATTGGAACAAAGTATGTCGTCCTAAGCAAGAGGTTTGCAAAGGAGGATGATGCTATGTGAAAAAATGTGATCAAGGCAAAATATGAGATCGATGAGTTGGGTTGGTTGAGTAAGAGGAGTTCTTATTCTCACAGTATTGGTTGTTGGAAATCTATCTTAGCGGGTCTTGAGCGTTTCAAATCTTTAGTGCATTTTGAGGTGAAGGATGACTCAAAGGTGTTATTTTGGCATGATGTTCGGTGTGGGGATCGACATTTAAAGACTCTTTTTCCCCATCTTTTTAGGATTGGCTCGTTTGAAGTATGCCACGGTACAAGAAGTAGTTTCTTGGAATGGTAACATTAACCATTGAAATTTGGCTTTTGTGAGGAGTCTTAATGATTGGAAAGAGGACAATATTTGTAATTTGTTAGTCGTACTTGCTGGCAAAGAGGTTTTGTCACAAGGCAAGGATGAGATTGTGTGGCCACTAAACTCTAAGGGATCCTTTAGCATCAAGAGTTTTTGTTCCACACAATTTAAAGCCTTGGATGGTCGTGATTTTGATGCTAAGTCCATTTGGAAGTCCAAAACTCCCACAAAAGTGTGTTTCTTTGCTTGGGCGGCCACCATAGGCAAAATTCCTACGGATGACATGCTTAAAAGAAGAAATTGTAGCAGTCCAAGTAGATGCTCCATGTGTTTGGAGGAGGTAGAAATTGCGGATCATCTCCTTGTACATTGTCGGTGGGTTTCTTTACTTTGGGATTTATCTCTCTCTCTCTTATGGGGATTAGTTAGGTTCAACCTTCTAATGTGAGAGATGTGATAGTGGCTTGGAGGAGAACGATGAAGAAGAGTTGGGCCCTTCGAGTTTGGAACATGGTTCCTTTGGCTATTTGGTCGGCTACGTGGAAGGAGAGAAATCGTCATATTTTTGAAGACAAAGTCTTGTCGTTTCAAGAATTTAAACTTTATTTTTTGAGGTTATTGTATAGTTGGAGTGTCGGCTCAGTGTAACAAAAATTTTAATTTTTTGACTTTTGTTGATTGCATTATGGATGAGATCTTAAGGGTATAATCAGGGATTCAAAACTCCGCCGTGACGCGGATTTTGGCTTTGCCGTTCCGAGTTCAGGCGAAAATGCAGGGGGGAGAGCGTGTCACTGTGGAACGGCCGTTCCACCCGTCCTGGAACGGGGAACGGACGATTGGACCGGGCAAAAAAAGACAATTCAGCGAAGAGAAGATATATGATTCTTTCGGTTTCAGGTTGAAGACAAACAATGCAGACCAAAACAGCAAATCAGTGCTCATGAGTGGGCCTTTACCAAAGTAGACAGAGAGAGCGAGAATAAATCAGTGCCCGTGACATGAATGAACTTATCAGTGCCCGTGAGTCCGTGAATAAGGGAAGAAGACAGAAAATCAGATCTACAAATAGATGCCCAACAAGTATAACACAACCAGAAATCTACAAATTTAACAAATTAATTGCAAGTTTTTGACATACCTTCGTTGAATAGGACTAATTTGCTTGCTTTATTGCCCAGAATCGAGCAAGAGGAGTCAAGCACCATTGGAGGTTCTGGAGCATTCGAACAGCCCAGAATTGTTGAAGAGGAACAGAAAGAGAGAGCAGTAGCCGGGTAGATCGAGAGAGAGACGAACAGAGGCAATGAAGCAGACCCACCGAATTGAGCAGATTAGCTTACCAAAAGGTGAGAGAAGAGAGAGGAGGTTTCCGAATTTTGGTGAGGAAAAAGAACGAACAGTGTCGTGCGTAATTTGGACGGGTAAGACCCCGTATAAGGCTTCCTCTGGAAGCTTGAAGGGGTTTTTTTTTTTTTAAATAAAAAAATTTGATTAGGGCAGCCGGCAGGGCTTCCACCGAATGTGTTATGCCTTGGATGCATGAATCAAGTTGTTTCTTTTTTTTTTTTTTGTTTCAAATTATGATCCTAATGTTGCATTAATTTTTAATATTTATTCATTGCATAGTAAGTTGTTTATATAGTTTAATTAATTATTCTTTTTATAGTAAGTTATATGATCTTGAATGAGACCGTTTCATAAGAATTTTATTATAGAATATTGTGTGTATAAGTATTTTTTAACTTTCTATATGTAGTAAAATTTACCGTTTAGTAATATCTTATCATGAAATTCAACGAATTTTATTGAAAATCTAGGCTTTTAGTTTTGGGCTACAAGCTTACAACGACAAACCTATATAAAAATATTACTTTTTTAAATAGAAATGACGATGTTATATTGTTATACATTCGAAATATAACTATGTGTATTTATTTTAATTAATTGGAACTCATATTCTTGAGGACATTCTCCAAGTAGGTGACATACTAGATGTCACTCAAATAACAATAATTAAATTTAAGTTTACTATGACATCTTCAATTTAAGACGAGGTTATCCTAAATAATTCAAATAACAATAGCTCCTTTTTTAATTCATAGATTTGTTATTACAAATTATAATAATAAAAAAGCATAAAAGTTTACATATTGATATAGTATTAATTATAAACGCTATTCCTTATATTAGTTGTTATTTAAATAGTAATAATTAAAAATTAGTTTATTGTTATATTGTAAACTAAATGAGGTAATCTTAAACTTAACTTTATTTGAAATTTTCAAAGTTGATAGCTTTTATTTTCAATTAATGCTTTTGTCAGCACAATAGCATATAAATTCAATATTAGGTTTGGAACTTAGAATTTAAGTTATTTGTCATATCAGTTCTAAACACTAATCTAATTTTTTTAAAAATTTTTTGTACAGGTTTAAAGGAGGAAAAAAAAATGTGAGGACGCAATAGTCATTCTACTGAAGACATTGGGTGGCGCTTTGGTATAGCAATTGACGGAAGTAGAAAGCAGGTTCAATGCAAATTTTGCAGCAAAGTCATAAGAGGTGGTATAACACGTCTCAAACAGCATTTGGCTCACAAGACGGGTGACGTTGCTCCTTGCCCAGACGTCTCTGCTGAGGTCAAAAGAGACATGATGAAATTATTGACAGAATATAAAGAGAAAAAGAGACAAAAAACAAGGATCGCTAGAGATTTGGAAGATGAAATAACAAAATCATTCAACTGTAATGACTATGTTGATGACGAGGAGGAGGAGGATGCCTAGCTAGCACATGCTATATAAGAGTTCGGAGCAACATCGATTTGAACATGAACAACGGGTGTATAGAGCAAGCAGGGGTGCACATTTTGATGAAGGAGGTAGTAGTCGACCACCAAGTGTTCCCCCAAATGCGTCGATCAGCGACTGTTCGAGAGAGTAGTTCAAGAGCATCAAGGGATATGGCATATGAACAAATGTCAACCCCAGCCGCTAGACTTAGAGCTGTTGAGGTCGAGCTTGAAAAAGATCGAACTAGGACCAAACAATCAAAAGTCAACACAAGTTGGTTGAAAGCGACAAAGAACAAGATGATCAAGGCATTTGGAAGTTGGGTAATAGATACCAACGTGCCATTTACTGTGATAGATTCTATATATACCAATCCGCTCCTTGAGACTATTCGTGAGGTTGGCCCTGATGTAAGAGCTCCTTCTTCTTATGAACTCTCAGATGTTTTTCTGCCAGAAGCTGCAAAAGAAATTAGGCAATGGATATCTGAATTTGCTCCCAAATGGAAAGAAAGAGGTGTTACCATAATGTGCGATGGTTGGTCCAGCATGACCAGATTAAACCTCATCAATTTTCTTATTTACTCAAATGGTTTCACCGTCTTCCATAAATCAGTTAATGCATCAAATGTACAACGTAAGGATGCTGATTACTTCTTCAAACTTATGAAAAAAGTAGTAGAAGAGGTTGGTCCAGAAAAAGTAGTGCAGATAGTGACCGACAATACAGCTCCAATGAAAGCTGCAGGGAGAACATTAATGGAAGAGTTCCCGAACTTGTACTAGACACCATGCGCGGCCCACTGTTTGGATCTCATTTTGGAGGACTTTGCTAAGCTCGATCGCGTTGGGGAAGTCATAAAGACAGCCAGGATGATCTCCAACTACATTTATAAATATGATTGGGTTGTAAACTATATGAAAAAGTTTACAAATAATCGAGACATCATAAGACCTGGTATCACCAGGTTTGCGACAAATTTTCTCTCTTGAAAGTTTGGTGCGGCATAAAACTGCCTTAAGAGACATGTGGGAGTCACCTGAGTGGTTGAACTCTCGACTGGGGAAGTCAAAAGATGCAACTGCAAAAGAAGTGCGTCAACTTATTCCATCGTCAACTAAAGAAGCCTTGTCATTTTGGAAAAAGGCTGATGAAGTTCTAAAACTATTTGAACCTCTTATCAAGGTGTTAAGATTAGTTGATGGGGATGACAAGCCGACCATGTGCTTCATATATGAGGCAATGGAGCGTACAAAGCTAGCTGTTGACAAGACGCTCAGGTATAGCACGAGATATGAAGCGATAATTGATAAAAGATGGAACTTCCTACACACTGATTTGCATGCTGCAGGTATTGCATTAATTTTGTAATTTGTATTACAGTGTTTACATTTTTTACAATATAAGTAGTAAATGTACAGATTGTATATTGTATTTCCATAATTGATAACCTGATTGATTTTTTTACAAGGATATTTCTTTAATCCCCAATACATGTTTCGACAAAGTCAAGATTGGGAAGACAGGGAGGTCAGAACTGGAGTGCAAAATGTGATAATGAGATTGGAGCCAGATGTTGACAAGCAAATAAAAGCAATGCGACAGGTTCCATGACGAAGCATATGTCTCATTATTACTTTATTAATTTATCTTCTACATTACATTTTATGAAATTTAACATTGGCATAAATGTGCAGGTGTTTCTTTACAAAGATAGGATGGATACTTTTGGAACATCTATCGCTCAAAGGGCAATTGCATCATTAATGCCAGGTGACTACAATTTATTCATACGCATACACATATATAATTACGTACATATATTGAATTTTAAAGTTTGAAACTTCATTATCTAAGATTCTAATGAAATGTACTTCATGCAGCTGAGTGGTGGATACTTCATGGTGGATGTGCGCCTGAACTTCAACGCATTGCAGTTAGAGTATTAAGTCAAATGACTTCTACTCTAATTGTGAAAGAAATTGGAGCATGTTCAGTCGAGTGCATACAAAGGCAAGGAACAGATTGACTTATAAGAAGCTCGACCTTATTGTTTTCCTTCGTTATAATCAAAAATTGAAATTGAGATGTGCAAGACGAAGGACTGAGGAAGAACTCACTGAGTCTTTCAATCCTATCAACTTGGATTATATCTTTGACGATGATGACCCATTAAACATTTGGCTCTCGGAAAATGAGCAACCGGTTTTTGAAGGAGATGACTTGAATTGGTTGAATCTTGATGAAAATGAGGTTAATGCCGCCATCGATGTTGAGGATGATGATGATCCCCAACCTGATGCGAGATCTCCATTTCGCTACAGTGTTGACCAACAACCACAAGATATGCAGGCAATGACCGTGACTCGGAGGAATACTTGTCCCCTTCGAGTAGTCATGATGGAAGTGGAGGTGGAGGAGATGGAGGAAATGGAGGTGCGAATGAAATGGGCGCTTCCTATTCCTCTAGACGATCAACTGATTACTTTAGTTATCGTGATCGTGGTCGTGGTGTCCCCCTTGAAGATGACAGAAGAAGTCGACGTTCCCCGAATGAGCAGCCAAGTGAACCGACCCAAACTTATCGTCGCATCCGAAAAGGTAAGGAACCTGCCCAACTACATGGTTATCCAACTGACGCCATGTATGGCTATGCAGGTTTCCAAGAAGCGCCGTCAAGTTTTACAAGGCTCGGTCTGTTTGCTTCTTCAGGTGGCCATGACACATATGGAGGTTTCTCCAACAACTATGGATATAATACTAATTGCCCTCCACTGTCTTATCCTTCAAATGAGCCTTAATTTGTTGGGTCTGATTCAAGTAGACGACATTCAGATAACCCTCCGATCATCAACCAAGGGACTATTAATTATGGGGATCATCATTATTATCAGCCCACATTTTATAGCGGTGATTTAAATTCGAGTGAACAATCTTGGATGGATTCAACAGCGTCATCTCATTATCACCAACAACAAGAGTCATATGATGTTGATCAGAATAATAATGACACCTATCAGGATCCTCCCCGTCATTCATTTTGGTGGTGATAATCTCTTCTGGATTTTAGATATGGGCTTGCACCTAATGTACAATAAGATAACTACTGTATTTTATCTGTTGTGGACTTTGTAGCATGGGATTATTTACACTTTTTTCTATCTTCTACCATTTATAGTTTTGTAATATTGTATGACGTTATTATCTCAGTCAAAGTTATCTTTAATTATTCTGTTTAACTATTGTGAAAATTAACCCATTATTTTAACATCAAATTAAAAAATTAATATTTTCGACCAAACTTAATATAGTTTATCTTCCACCTAACATATTATTTTTTTTTTATGAATCAAATTCAAAACATCTTCTAAAGGTTTAAAATCTACGACTGCTTATTTTTTTTCCCTTCAACAAGCTTAGCACTCAACAGGTTTGTCCCCATTCCCAAACTCCATGACTCCAAATATTTTGTTTCGAAAATTAAAACAAACCATCGTTCACTCCTAAAAAACATAAAATTAATCAAACATTCAGCGACACAATAATGAAACTTCAAACTTTTAATTAATCGCCAGGCACTAATGGGTAATGGCTATGAATGATCTTTGTCTACAAATATCAACAAAAATTATGTTAATAATACAATTACTTACATGATAATAGTACAAAGCTAAAAAATTACAAATTCGACCGAAAATGCACTGTATGAACCGTTTCACGCCGCGACGACTGCGATTCGTTCCGCGACAAGCGTATCATCCCATTCCCGCGACACGCGACCGAAACCGCAACCGCGACCGAATCCGCGTTTTGAATCACTGGGTATAATATTTTTGTATTTGCCCCTTTTGTCCATGGGTGACAATCCCTTGGTCCATTTAATATATCTCTTGATTACTTACCCAAAAAAAGGAGACTTGAGCCAAAGACTTCCATATAAGCCTCCAAGGAAACCGATCTTCCGAACACAGCTCATGAGTCCACACGGCAAGGAGAAGACTTTGACATAGTAGGGCTTAGGGTGAAAATCCCTTTAGAGCATAGATCCCATTTAATTATAATCAAGAGAAGCCCAGCAGTAATGCCATAGAGTAAGACTTGAATATGAAAGTTTAGTATAACGCGTGTTAGCTAACTTATCCATATAAATCCTTAGGCCTAATAATTTCCACCTTTCATTTTTCCCAGCTTGGATTACAATGGATAAAGCAAACTGGTTTTAATCTAGGGGTCAAGACTAAGGCCACTATATCTTCGTCCCCACCCACACCCCCCCCCCCACACCCCCCCCCCAAAAAAAAAAAAGAAAACCTTGCCTAAGCACAAATGTTGGGGTATGGATTGGTTTTGGGTTTGTATCCTTAAGCCTGTTTGTTTTTAAAGATTTTTTTTTTTTTTTGAACACAAACCCATTCCAATAATCCCAGCCACTGGACACTTATAGACCAACTCCCATCTCACAAGAGGATGCTAAATACATAGAGGATATTAGACACGCAAGACCTAAAAAGGGTGCCATAGCCCCCGCCCCCCCCCCCCCCTCCAAAAAAAAAAGAAAAAAAGAAAAATAAGCTCTCTGACATCAATCTGGCCTCTTAAAAACAAGGTACCTAAAGGAACAACTCCCATGATTGTCAACTATAGATACATCCAAATAAGTGAATAACTAATTACCCAGAGGTGTCCTATCTTTAAGGAAACTATTTCGGGACTCCGCTAGTTTCAAATATATAGATTGCACTGTAACTTCTAGCAATTTTGAGGTCCCATTTTGGCGTCCACAATAGCCTTTTTGTCTGTTACATCACATTTCAGGTGCCTTAAAATTGCTAAACCATCCATAAAGTTGGGTCCAATAATCTAATCTGTATATTTGTATTTTTAAACTAAAGGGGTACATAGACAGGTCAATAATGAACAGCAATATACTACATCCAACTCTGCCGGCAATGATGCCAATTGCCACATAGGTGAGATCGCCTACATCTAGATCTTTCCAAACCCAGCAGGACCCACAATATGAGTTGTTGCTGAATATAGTACACCCAAACGAAGGACCAAGTGGTCTACAAGAATACCAAGATGCTGGATTTTCCAACCCTAAGAAAAGATTCAAGACAAGAAAAGACGTCCACCAATTCCATAATTTACCAAAACCCTCAAAAAGAAAAGAACCCCCCCTCCCCCCCAAAAAAAGAAAAAAAGCGTCCAATGCAAAACTTCAATGTTGTCACCATGAATCCTCATTCCAACACAACTAAAAATGAAAATGAAAATAAAGAGAGGCAACACAAACTATCTGGTGGTTAGATGGAAGACAAACTGATGAAATACAGAGTTGACCCCACTTCCTTCATCTACTCCCAACGTTCTTTTCACTCCATAGGTTAATCCAAGAAACTCCAACTCAAGCAAGTAAGTCTAGGGATCTAGCTTGGACACCGCATCCTTGTCCCTCTCTTGTCGATATCTTGTGACACCACAATACCACATTTCCTGTAGGCCTGTAGCCACCAAATTCAAAATCTAAACTTTTGTAGAAGAGGAATAGGGACTAGGAAGCACTACTCCTAGACTTTAAAGAGCACCTTAATCCATTGAACTACATTCACATATTGCAATAACAGCTGCACGTTCACCGAGTTGGCCTCTCACATGGATCAAGGCACAGATCATGGCCATCGCAATGCAAAACATGTATTGATACATGGGCATGTACTTTTTCACAATTCTCTTTTTTTTTCCCCAAGAGAGAGAAAGGCTTCAAAGTTTTTTAAAAACCAAAAGATGGGTGCACAAAGTCACTGGAAATGCATTCTCAAGCATAGGACCCCCAGCAGGAAACCAGCAAAATAGCAACAAGTAACGGATGTTGTGACATCCAACATTACACAATCACCCATCAGATAACGGTGTGTGAGTGCAACTATTCATTGACATAAAGGCCTCCACTCTATGAGGCTTAAAGTCCTTAAATTTAATGGAAAACTCCAAACCAAAGGAATGAAAATGGAATTCAAAGATTCAAAATTGGACACACGCCATTCCGTATAGAGGGCAATGTGAATGACCAAAGTCAAACTGCTCTCAATAACCAGCAGTCTGACCAGTACCAAAATCTATGAGACCAGCAGGTCCCTCCATATTCATATTAAAATAGCCTCCCTCACTTCATTCTTCTACAACCCCAACAAGTAACAACTATGCCACCTAAGTTAAGACCCTGAAGAATAGGCGGTTTCTAACTGTAGTCTGAAAAGGATTATTCCTAAAGAGAACATTTTTATCCACAGCAAACGATAACCGGGCCTTGTTAGGCATAAAAACACAATATAGGTTTGGAATGATAGCTCTCAAATACAGTTATCAACAGTTAGTGCTTATACGATCCAACTGCTGGGTGCGATGCAGAAATTTCATGCTGAAATGCTGGGTGACAGATCACCGCCGGCTGCCTTAAGCAGACTGCTGCGCACAGCTTCCTTGGCAATGTGTCAGAAGGTCGTTTCTCTTCTAGCATGAATTTTACATTTCCTTATCAATACAACAGGACAAGGAAGTTATTGTTGATGGTTACAGCTACGTCTACCAAGTCTATTCTTCATTTCTTCAAAACAAAAAGACTATATCAACAATAGTTTGCGAGCCTAAGTTCCCTCAATGTTCAAAGCTGTGCTCTCATGTCTAATTTAAGTCACATAGCCCTAATTATTAATCAATCTTAATACCTATTTTACTATTCAAAAGATAACATTCTAAATATGCAGAAAATTCCATCCATAATCAACTGGAGAAAGAGTCATAGACCCCTAAAATTATCACATGACACTGTTTGTGAGTGAATTCAGTCAATGATCCACAGCCATGCTAGATTTATCTGAAAAATCTCCAGCGAGTATTAATTAGATGAAGACTAAAGGGTCAAAGAAGAAGGTGGTAGACATGAAAGTTTGTCTCGTGCATGCATGTATGAATTATGAACCAAGAATGTGACATGATATCAATATTCATCGAAGCAATACTTTTCTTCTATTACTTTCCAATTGAAGTATTGATTCTAGCTATGGAGAAAAAACTCAAAGTAGACTATAGCAAATAATAACCAACAATGCCATGACCTATAAAGTAATTAATTTTGTTGTACTAACTGGCCTCTGAGAAAACCTTCCAAGGCAAATGACTCGCATACCTTTCATAGTATTGATGCAACTTCTTCGTTGGAAATTTTAAAATCTGGATATAGATTTTCGCCAAGGAATTCCACTGTTGCTGAGAATATGCGTATTCAATATATTTATCCCATAAAATATGGCACTGATAATCCATTCCAACAAATGACAGCCCTCTTTCAAATAATCTGCACAGCATAAGAATTTTGAAATACAGCACAAGCATATAGAAACAAGAAGGTATATTCAAATATATTCACCACAATATTTGGTGATGATAGGTATTGATAGGAAAAATTCCATTACAAACAAAATTAACAGCCCAACTGCCCTTACTATCCAATTATCAAAATAGAAAAATAAAATGCAAAAGTAATTCGTACAAAGCATTCATTTCGTCAATCGACAAACAATCATACCGCCAGCCCCAGGCATTTTCCCTCCCATTGTTTGAATTTGTCTGGTATGAGTTCATTATATGGCTACAAGAAGCACTCTCACACCTTCAAAACCCCTTCAGATTATAGAAAGTGTGCACAGGTGCATGAATATTTGCTCCTGCACTGTTAGTGGACTTCAAGAACGGAAAAGGCCGGTCCTCAAAATAACAGAACTGCTGCTAGCGCAGCTATTCCTACAACATAGATTCCATAGGTTTTACAGCAAATGACAGAAACCATAGCTATGCCAACTAGAAAAGAATGGTATAGACTATCGAGCACCACATGAACCACTAAGCCACTATAAAACTTCCCCTGATTTTCTCATTCTGCACACAGTCCACCATAATACAATCAAAAAAGAGTAAAACTTAAGGTTCCAACTGAGGACATGCTCAAAAGGAGAAACTTCAAGTTGGCTAGTAGGTGTCCTATGTGTTTTGGGGAGGAAGAATCAGTAGACCACCTTTTTGTCCATTGTCGGTGGGCCTCCGCTTTGTGGCATCTGTCTCTTTCTTTGATGGGGGTTAGTTGGGTGCAACCTCAAACCATAAGAGAGGTTTTGATGGCACGGACACGAAGGTGAAAGAAGAGTTGGGTCCTAGGTGTTTGGAAGTTGATGTCTTTGGCGATTTGGTGGAGCACTTGGAAGGAGAAGAATGGCCTGATTTTTTAGGGCAAGGCTAGGGCTATTGATGATTTCAAACTTTATTTCCTAAGAACTTTGTATAGTTGGAGTCAAGTTCTCATTCATGGTACAGAGTCGACTTTTTTGGATTTTGTCGATATGATTACTGTAGAGAGTTTGAGGGCATGACGGTATTTTGTAATGGCCTCCTCTTGTAAATGGGTGACATCCCCTTGGTGTCTTCTTAATACAACTTTTGATTACTTATCCCAAAAAAAAAAAAAAAAAAGTAAAACTTAAGATCATGGAGAGGACTCTGATACACTGAATCAGCTGGTTCTCCAGCAAGTGCACCACCAGATCAAGTAAGATAACTCTGTAACTGGAAGCAAAATGGTGCAACCATGTTTAATCTCTTTCATCTATTCTATCCAAGACCTTGCTTCATTGAAATTTAAGATTTTGTGCCTCTTAGGAATCCTCACACATTGATCAGATATTTCGTTGCATGGCTTTATGCATATTTTGGAGATGCGCAGATACACAACTATTGTTCCAAATTGACATTCAGTACAGCTTCTGCATGTATTGCTTAGTTCTATATACTTCTGTATCAGGTTGATATGTTCCATGATGCCACAAGCGAATCTTCCTATCCATTTGGGCATTTAGGTTCATGGATTAATAAAGTGCTTGCATCTAATGATGGCCGTTCAGCTTCTTGCAACACTCACACTTCTCAGTCTGCGACCAATTTGAGTGGGGACCCTACATCTATGAGTAACTGAGGTGTTTATCAACTTTATCTTGTTAATCCATGCTACCATAAAGGACTGGAATGAGGTTCGACCTTGGTGTTGCAATGACTTGCATTAACTCAGCAACAACATTGAGCTACCCCCATTCATAGCCATTTTCATCAAAGTTTCCCCCCCCCTTTTTTTTTTTTTTTTGGGGGGGGATGAGTAATAAAAAAGGTGTATTAAACGGCACCAATGAGATGTCACTCATGTAAAAAAGGAGGCAATCACAAAATTAACATCATGCCCTCAAGCTCTCAACTACAGTCATATTGACAAAATCCAAAAAGGTCATTCTCGATAACTTGACTCCAACTATGCAAAGTATTCAAGAATCAAAGTTTGAAATCTTGGGAAGACCTAGCTATGGCAACTCCTCTCCTTCCAATTGCACCACGATACAGCGAAGAGCTTCCAAACTCCCAGGACCCAACTCTTCTTTAACCTTCTTCTCCACGCCAGTAGACACCTTGCGCCCAACTAATCCCCATCAACGAGAATGACAAAGGTCATAAAGCGGAAACCCACGACAAAAAGGTGGTCTATTAAACACCTACTAGCCAACCTAAAGTTTCTCCTTTTAAACAAGTCCTTCCACCGTTGGAATCCTTCTTAGGTGGCTACGCAAGTTAGAAAGCACGCTTTGGCAAGAGGCTTAGATTTCCTAATTGCCTCAGCTAGAAAATGAAGTTGAGTCGACCCTTTATACATCTCTTTGCAGAAACTTTTGATGGTGAATTGCCCACTTGAGTCATGGGGCCAAAGGATTTAATTGTCACCTCAACAACATTTATATTGGAAGGCAAAGCCAAAAGACTCAACACACCCTCTTCTTCCCAATCATCCAAACTTTGCAACAAACTTATGCTTCAATAGTTTTGACCCCCCACTCCAATAGACCACTTCCTGCACAATAGCCTCTTTGAAACATGCCACCCTAAAACGATCTAGGAATTGAAACTTGGAAGGTTGATCTCTGCACCACACATCGTGCCAAAACAAGAGTTATAAAAGATATGGAACACTTCAAAACTCCAAGATGCCGCTCAACATAACAGTCCTCCAACAAGTAACATCTTTGGATAAGCTAAAGAAATGCTAGAATTTGATTAGGTAACGTCAAGCATTTGTTCCGCAAGTTACCGCAATAGAAGGAAGGGAGGTACTTCTCCTTTAACCGATCTTTATAACTCCCCATTAAGTGATGGAATGTTGAGGCCCATATTCTAGGGGACTAATGATACTCTGTCACAACTTTGTAGCTAAACATGTCTCATCTCCAAAACGAATCTGGTATGCTCAATATCAGGCATCCTACACCAATAAAAGTAGTCCTCCGTAGCAATTAACCGTTGAAAAACGGTGGTGGCAATGGCATCAATCTCATTATCATAGGTCAGCAAATTGACCTTCAACTTGCTAATGATATCATAATAGTCCACATGTGAGAGCCTTCCATACATAGTTGGGAGCCTGAAGCCTATGGATTCAATAAGCGGCCGAACTGCGATGAAACGACGGCATTGGAAAAGTTTTAGAGTCGGCGAACCACGTTTTTATGCCGCGATATGGAACCCAATTGCCGTATTATAGCGATTTTGCTGTATCGCGACCGGAACCGCATTTTGAATCCTTGTGGGGCCTATCATGAAGATCATCATTTCTGTCTCTATGCCCATCATAAGTGTTTCTATGCCCCCTACAGTTAGACCCATAGTCAACATATCCATAGTCTCTATAATCCTCAAATCTCCTATCTTCCCTATGCTCAACAAATCTTTGGCCCCCAAGGTCAATACTAAGACACCTGTCCAGGTGGTCTTCATGCCAACAATCATCCCTCTAATCATTACATTGATAATTGTCCCTACGATCATTTAACCAGCGGTTGCCCGACAATCATCCCTGTGATTAGTGTCACTTCATTGGTCCCATAGGCCATCCATATTTGTAAATAACCCAATTACAGCAATTTTCCCCAATGACCAGCATGTTTGCATTTAATGATGAGGCAAGGGATCCATCATGCATGACTAATTTTCCAAAATCTCAAGCAAGGTGGTCTATACTAGCCCCAATTGTATTTCTCAAATTATCAAATCTCATCTCCACCCATTATATAAGGAGTTGGCTGTTACTAGGGAACTTAAAGAGACCTGCATAGCTAGAAGAAGATACTGAAACATAGAAAAACGAGCAAAAGGGAAAAAAAACTTAGAAAAAGGGAGTGCACTAGAAAAAGGGGAATGTTCTTAAATAAAAAGCTATACATTTCTAAACTTCCAATGTTTTTTAGAATTGAAGTTTTCAATGGGGATATTGCACCACAATGACATATGGTCGAAGTATGGAATGCTGATTAAGTTTTGACAATCAAAACTACCTGCTCCAACATGATAAGCAAGTTCAACAAACAGGCCACAAGATCTCCACACTTAATCCTCACTCCTTTTCGACGAAATTGTGGTGCAAATTTGATTCATTCTGGACAACACATAACCTTCTAGAAATGATCCAACTCCTACCATCCAAAATTTACACACCCTTGTCTCGCTAGAATTAATAACTACTGCCAATAGCTATACGCTCAAAGATCAAATGACAAGTGGGTTTCACCAATCAGCTTCAAGAAAATCAGCAAAATATTACAGCCTTTGTAAATAAAAGAACCATAGGCAATTCTATGATGAAGAGTTACACTTCTACAGAGTGAAAATGCAACTTATTGATCTTAGTCAAGGTTATATGCAAGGATGGATACAAAGAGCTCATTTCCAAAATATGGAAGAGGAAAACATGAATTTAGCCATGCCTTTAAACGAAGGAAGTACAGTAGGACGGAATAGAAATAGGAAGTGGGAGGTCGCTGCAAGTTCCTACACTCATACACTCGATGCTTCACAGTGTGACCATGACATGCCTGCTGGATAATTACAATACGCTTTGGAAATGGATTTGCATTCCCTCAATCTTCACAGTTTCCATCTTACTTTCCCATTGAGATCTAAGGAAAAATCCAGCTACAATAGGCAAAGACTAGCAACTATTCTGCATCAGATGAACATTAATTCGAATACACATCTTCAGGTCCTCAATGTGCCACTTTATTTCAGGCTGAGCAGGAGTTACCTAGTGAGTGCACCAGATCCAAGCAGCAAATAATATCTTGGAACTTAGAAAATCAGCAACTGGTAACAGGTGATCAGCAACTAGATGAATAATGAACAAAAGAAAATAGATATAAGATATCTTGCTATGTCGTATAGTTAGTCATGTCTGTTCAACACTTCAACCATTCACAAGGTTTCAAGTGTTCTACACTTCTACTCAGATCAACAAGTGCATCCTTTTTCCGGCTTGAGTGAGCAAAAAGGTCTCAAGAGATTCAACAACATGGAGTCCCACACTGGAGCGGGGCGTCGCTAACGGTAGCACAACTCACAATAGCTCCACCAAATTGTGAACCATGCCGCCATAGTGCTACCCTCCGTCTAGCAAGGAGATAGAGGAAAGTGCTTTTGGCTTAGTGAAAGTGGCATGGTATGTGACTTTGGAAGATGAAAGTGGTTTGGCTCTTAAGGCCCAACAACACAGTACACTGCACAGTTGGAGAGATTGAGACATCCCACAAACTATGTGAACACATGAGATGCCTTTCATGTTTGCGTATAATAAACACACCAACTAGAGATGATCTTTTTTCAGGGATTCAAAAAGGACAAAAGGCCCATTCGTTATTTTGTGACTCTCTCTATACATATATGATGGCAAAGAATGACGGTAACTTGTACTATTTCAACTAGAAAAGACAAGCCCCCCCCCCCGGGGGGCAGTCCTTGAAAGCTCTGAAACATAATTGTATATTCCCTTCCATTCCCTTAACTTACAAACAGAGTTAAAGATTTTCCCTGCCTTGCATACAACCCTTTCCTTCCATTCCCTTCTCTTCTTTTCCAAATCCGCCAAAAATGTGCAATGGATACTATATCGAGGGAATCGTACATGAGATTATTGACATTATAATTCTCTGCACTCAAGTAGCCAAGAAGGTCTTCCTTCACCTAAATCAACAGTGGAGAACCATTATCCCTTAGCAACTAAGTCAATATTTATTTCTTGGAAAACACTAAGAGAACATCACTACCACCAGCTGGTGTGGTAGTGATTGTCTTCTTTGTATTTACCATGAAAAAAAAAAATCATTGAGTTAATGTGGAGGTAGCACTCTAGAGTATTGGTTTTGTTTGCTTCGAACTAAGTAATACATATCGTGAACGATAGAACTGTTTAAGGACTTTGGGACCAGTGAATAAATTTTTCCAAGAGAATAGTTTTATTAACCTGTCCTACCGTTCTAGCAATGGAAAATCGTACTTGAAATGAATTCCAGCTTAAGCCCAGAGTATTAGAATATTGGATGCATATGAATGTAGCTAGATGTATGAAATTGTGTATGGGCATAGATTTCTATTTTCATTTTCATCCATTGTTTTACTTATAATATATTAGAAGAGTTCACGTGCAGCTTTTGACCAATCAAGATTCATCAACCAAGTACTGCTCGAAAATACTTCTTCACCAACCCTAAATTACTAACCTACTCAGCCATTCATGAGTCATGATCCATGACATATGTTAGTTCAAATTAGATAGAAACATGTATTGTATGGCAGGGAAACGCTTACTAGTGTGCCACATAGATACTGAACAGACAAGAAGCACTGGATCTGGGAAATGTGAGGCAATTGCTATGAAAAGGACTATTGGGCTTTCTCTGGAGAATCACAGACACCTGACTGCCCCTGGGATAAGGCAGTATATGTCACCACTTCTGCACAAATGCAATGAAGGTTTTTAAGCAGAGAAATCCTTTTAAGGACATTCAACATAATCGGCTTAATCTCCGACAATGCTGAAGATTTTGTTTGAGGACCTACGATGTACTTTTCTCTTTGGGTTATAATATATTATTCTTTAATCAAATAAAGATGGAAAATAATTTATTTAGTTCCTCTGGTAGAACGAAACTCTGACAAAAAATACAGAATAGCTTATGATATAGGAAGCAGCAAAATCCTGAGCTTGAAACAATCCAAGGACAATCAATACACAATGTAAAACAGGTTCATGACATGTAATGTTTGACGGTTCACAATGATCCATCCTACCTGCAAATCTCTAACGGATTCTCAAAGGATGAAACACTGAAGCTACAATAATCAACCCATACCCCAACAGAGTATGGCACCGATTCAACAGCCCGTTCAAAGATCTCAACAGCCTTTTCCACACTACACAAGCGTGCTTTACGCTCAGCATATTTCTTCCAGTAACCATAGCAGAGAGGGAACTCAGACAAAAAGGAGTCATACACCCAAGTGATTTTATCGACTTCATCCTGCAAAAAATAGGAAACAAATTTATCATCCCACTATCCCAGTTAGAATAATGACTAATGTTCTGTGAACAATATGAATCATCCCACTATCCCATTTTTTTTTTCCTTAGATAAATGAAATCTTCGAGCAAATTGGTTTAACCCCACAAAGCTACTTCCAAAATATCTTGAATAGTCCATCGGAAACAGATCTATACTTGCAATTTGCAAGGCTAAGCCTCTATGCTCGCTACTTGGAAGGCTAAACCTACCTATCTTCCTAGACGAATTCAACAGGAACACCAAGTGCTGGTGGCATTCATATAAAGGAGACTTTTCTCAATGCAAATATGAAAACCAAGTTGTAAAAAGCATGACCTCCTTAATACTTATCTCCACAACGAAGAAGAAAAGATGCATGCCAATCTTGCTGTACAACAGACAAGGTTAAGCATCAGAAGCATAGGCAAAACGTGAACACTAAGAATATAACTTTATCTTACACAACACCTATGTTGCATGGACTCTGGTACCGGTATCAGACACAGGTACGGATTCGCGTGTCCAACTCACTACAGTTCTACATTTAGGACATAAGGACACCGTCCAAAACTAGAACACATGCAGTGGCATATGTGAAACACGCAGTTTCAAATTAACTACTTTAGAATATTTCATTGTTGAAAACCCAAATCCAAAGCCCACATCCACTTATGAATGACAAATAAAAGAATCACTAAAAAATAATGCAGAAAGAAGGCAAATGACAATAGGGCTTTTCCGGTCTTAGATCCCTCCTCCGTCTTTGGTCATGGTCGTCCTTTTCTGTCTCCACTGGTGGAGTTTTCGACGGAATTCCTGACACCAGCGACTTTTCCGGTTGCCGGAATCTCAGCGGAAAATTTTCTTCCGATATTTTCTGCTTCAGAAAGTGCCGACTGTACCTTTATATGCAGTGGGTTTCGCTGTTGCTAACCAGCTGTGCCTCCTTTTCTCCTCTGTTTTTTAAAATTTCAAGCTTCCCACCTAGTTTGGTGTTCCTTTTGGGAATTCCTTTGTTCCTGTTGCAGGCTTCTTCCACTTTTTGCTGGCCTGTTCCTGGTTTGGTTGGGTCTGGCTCCTCTCCTCTACTTCCCAGACTATGTATGCCTCGTTGAGGACTAAAGGGAAGTTCGTGGAGTTTTTCTTCTGGTGGGGGGTTAACAAGGTGTGCTTCCTTTTAGCATTGCTGAATCATTTAGAAGGAGAAACTCTTTCATAGGTTCAGTCTGCATGAGTTTAGATGGCTGGCAATTGAGATGGTTCGTTTCTGCTCTTCCAAAGGGGACCTCTGTGGGTGAGAACCTTTAGAGTTGGCCATAGTTGTCTGTTGCTTCAATTGAGGAGAAACGCCAAGGACAGTTTGTTGTGCTAATGCAATATAAGAGCTCTAATCGGTCAAGGACAATCATTTTCCCAAAAGGTGACAAAGCAGATCGCTGGTTTGGGGTCACCAAGATTTTGAAAGAATCTCTTATTAATCGGTGTATTAAGACCTCTCAGTACAAGTCCCATCAGGTTGGTCCCATTGACTTGAGATCAAAACAGGGGAGGCCTCTGAGTTATGCTAATGTTGTTAGAAGCTGTGTGGGTGGTTTTGAGAGATCTGTCTTGAGGGTTGGAGGTGCAGGTCGTGTGGCTCCTGGAACATTTATGCAGCTACTCTAGGTGATTTGCAGGAAAATAGGCTAGCTACGCATCATATGCAAAATATACCTTCTAGTCAGTTTTTTCCCCTAAGGATAAGGATAAGACTCACTCTGCTCCAGCAGGTGGAAAGTCCAGGAATGATGATCTTTCCTCTCCCCCTCCTTGTGTTAATCAATTCCATGTCCTCAAGGATCTCCTCGAGAGCGATCTCATATCTGATTGAAGCTCTTCTTGTAGCAGTTCTCGTTCTGCCTTCATGACCTGAATCGAATTTTAAGGATTGGGCGCAGGAGCCTCTTTCGTTTTTTCGTTTTGTCATGTTCATAAGGACTTGGTTGTTTACTCCTGAAGGAAAAAAGAACGGGAAGGAAAAGGTGACTGATGGTGATGTTTTACTTCGCCCATTGTGCATGAGTAGGGAAGGGAAGGGCTCTATCTGAAGTAGGGGAATCTTCAAGACAAAGCCAGGATAAATGAGCTGACGGAGATAGCTCTCCTACTGTTGATCCGACTAAGGATGTTGATGGAGATAGCTCTCCTATTGTTGATCCGACTGAGGATGTGGATGGAGGTTCTCTATGGATTCTGGACTGCATTGTTTTTTTCTGTAAATATATGGGGTTGACAATCAAAGGGAGAGAGATGGAGTTGCTTTCTTTTCTAGCCTCTTTGGAAGTTAATAGAAAGAAAGGTGATCAAGTGGTTGCAGACAATGGTGGAGTAGAAGTAGGGGAGAGGACATTGGTTGATGGGCCTAATATTAAGGCTTTATCTTGGAATGTCAGGGAACTAAATTGTCCAATTAAGATGGGAAATGTCAAGTGGGTGTTGCGGAGGTTTTCATGATACATCGCCATTCTTCAAAAATAAAATGGAAGATGTCCGTAGTCCTATTGTAATTAGCCTTTGTGGTTGTCACCTTGTCAAGTGGCTTTTTCAACCATCTATGGGTCGTTCAGGAGGTATCATTGTGTTTAGGATCCTCATACTTTAGAGCTTATTGACTCTACGATTGGGTCTTTCTCTCTGTGCTGTAAGTTTAAATCCCTAGATGACAATTTTGTTGGGGGTCTTATTGGTGTTTATGGCCCTAATGATGACAATTTGCATTCTACCTTTTTGAAGGAGTTGAGGGCTTTCATGTTTATTTGAGATACTCCTTGGTGTTTAAGAGGCGACTTCAATGTCATTAGATTCCTCTGAGAGATCTACAAGGCGAAGGTTCACCATCTCCATGAGAGAGTTTTTGAATTTTATAAGCTCTTGTAATCTCGTTGACCCTCCTTTAGAAGGTGGTCATTTTACATTGTCTAGCCATGAGAAGATCCCCACTTTATCTCATATTGATCGTTTTCTTTTCTCTATTGATTGAGATTATCATTTTCAGGGATTTCATCAAGTTATTCTCCCCAAGGTTACTTCTGACTACTTCCCCATTCTACTTTGACTTGGGGAAGTCCATTTGGCAAAAAGACCTTTTAAATTCGAAAATGTTTGGCTTTGAGGTGGATGGATTTTCTAACCTTGTGAGATCCTTTTGGGAGGAACTCAATGTCTCTAGCTCCTTTAGTTTCATTCGAGCCAAAAAGTTGTGTTCTCTCAAATCCAAGCTCAAAAACTGGAATAGGGATGTCTTTGGCCACCTTGATACTAAGATGGCTTATTTAGTGGATAAAGTCAAGCGTTTGGACAAAAAGGGGCAACAACAATCTCTCACCACTGTTGAAAGAATCGAGACGTTGGATCTTAAGAAAGAGCTTTCAAAGGTATGTAATCAGATAGACATCTTCTGACAGCAGAGAGCAAAGCAAAGCAGCATTAGATTGAAGGAGATCGCAATACTAAATTCTTTCATAGGATGGCCTATAGCAGAAGAAAATCCTATGTTCATCATAACATTAAGGTGGATGGTGAGTAACATGGGGAGTCTTCTTCTATTAAATATGCAGTTACCCCATTCTATGTCAATCTTTATCGAGAAGATCATCCGTCTCGACCTTTCCTTAGAGGGAATCCATTATGATTATGTTAGTCCTCATGATGCTTTCGAGCTTGAAAAGGACTTCTCCGAGGAGGAAGTTTGGAATGCAATCAATGACTTGGGGAAGGATAAAGCTTCCAGTCCAAATGGTTTTAAAATTGCTGGGGAAGGATAAAGCTTCCAGTCCAAATGGTTTTAAAATTGCCTTTTTCCAGCATTCTTGGAGAACTGTCAAGGGAAGATTATTCATAGGACTGGCATCTTTGAGAGAATTCTTTCATCAGCTTGATCCCTAAAGTGCCAGAGGCATATGACATTAAGAAATTTAGACCCATCAACTTACTCAGGAGTTTGTATAAAATTCTTGCCAAGGTTCTTGCGTTGAGGAAAAGTCATTGGCAAACTTGTTGCCCCTTATCAGCTTGCCTTCGTTCCCAATCGTCAAATTTTAAATGCAACTTTGAAAGCTAATGAGTGTATCGACTCCTATCTCAAATCCAACCTATCCGGGAATTCTATGCAAGCTCGATATTAAAAAGGCTTTCTATCATGTTTCTAAGGATATCCTTATGACCATTCTTGAAAAAATGGGTTTCCCTCCTAAGTGGAGGAGATGGGTGTTCTTTTCTATTTCCACCGTCGCTTTTCAATTTTAATCAATGGTGAGCCCTCAGGTTTCTTCCCTAGTTCAAGAGGGCTTCGTCAAGGTGATCTACTTTTCCCCTTATTATTTATCTTGGTAATGGAATCACTTCACAGAATGCTTATTAAAGCAACTGAGGTGGGTTATTAGCAAGTTTCCAAATTAGTAACACTCAATCTGCCAGCGTGTTGATCTCTAACCTCCTCTTTGCTGATGACACTCTTATTTTCGTAAAATGGATGAGAGTAACCTTGGGTATTTGAGGTGTGCCCTCCTTTTTGAAGCAATGTCTGGGCTTAGAGCCAACTTATCAAAAAGTGTTCTTCCAATTGCTAAGGTTCCCCGACTGCATAACTTGGCTCATTTCCTTCGTTGTGGGGTTGATTACTTGCCGTCCGCTCACCTTGGTCTCCCTCTCGGTGCAAATTTAAGAGCAAAGCTCTGCGGAAGCCTACTGTTGAAAGGTTCCACAGGAGATTGGCTTCTGTCCAAAAGAGGTAGGCTCACTTTGTTGAAGAGCACTTTATGGAGCCTCTCTATTTATTTCATCTCCTTGTTCACTATCCTAGATAACATCGCTAATCAACTTGAGAAAATCATGAGAAACTTTTTTTGGTCCAACAATGAGACCTGTACTAGCTTCCATTGGGCTAATTAGGGAGAGGTTTGTTGTGCTAAGCAAGAGGCGGGCCTAAGCATAAGACCTCTGTTATATGAACAAAGCTTGGAAGACCGCGTGGCTTTGGCGTTTTGCTAAAGGGGAGGAAGCTCTGTGTAAAAATGTGATCAACGCCAAATACTGGGTTCATAGTCGTGGTTGGTGGAGCAAGCAAAGCACCAATGCCCATGGGGTGGGTTGTTGGAAATCTATTTTAGCTGGTTTGGAGCGTTTCATATCCCTAGTGCATTTTGAGGTTAGGAGCATGTCTAAAGTCTTTTTTTGGCATATGCTTGGTGCGGAGACCAACCTCTCAAGATTCAATTTCCTGAGCTTTTAGAATGGCCCTACCTAAAGAGGCCATGGTGCATGATGTGGTCTCTTAGAACTGTGACCAAAGTTGTTGGCATAAAAAGTTTTCTAGAAGCCCCAATAATTGGGAAGCAATTATTAGCTTCACTTGCCAAGGTGAAGGTTCGTGAGGGTAGCGATGAAATTATCTGGCATTACGACTCTAATAACTCTTTTACCATGCCGTCAAGCGTTTCTGCCACAACCTTTCCCTAATGTCCCTGTAGAGGCTATTTGGAAGTCTAAAGTGCCCACAAAGACGTGCTTTTTTGCTCGGGCGGCCACTAAAGGTAAGATCCCCACAGAGGATATGTTTAAAAGAATCAAAAGGAGAAACTTTAACGGGCCTACTAGATGTTTTATGTGTCTTGAGAAGGAAGAGACGGTGGACCACTTCCTTATGCATTGTAGCTGGGTTTCATCACTCTGGCATTTGTCTCTTCCCTTGATGGGTAGTAGATGGGTTCAACCTTTCTCTGCCAAAGATGTCGTGGTGGCGTGGAGAAGAATGATGAAGAAAAGTTGGGTTGGTGGTATTTGGAAGATAATTCCTTTGGCAATTTGATGTCGTATATGAAAGGAAAGGAATAGTCGGAGTTTTTAGGGAAAAGCTTTGTCCTTGGAAAATTCCAAGCTCTACTATTTAAGAATCTTACATAATTGGAGCCATGCATTTAATAGCGGAAGAAACACATGTTTTTTGGATTTTGTAAATAATATTATGCATGAGAGCTTGAAGGAATGATGTTTTTGTTTTATCCCCTTTTGTACATGGGTGGCATCCCCTTGATTTCTTTCTAATAAATTCGTTTGATTACTCATCAAAAAAGGAATAAGCAAGCACCAAGCTATCTCAGGTTCGTAAACTTAATCCTAGACTTCCGTAGACTTCTATCATGAGTCATCTCCTCTATTAGCCCTAAATATTCTAAATTGTATCTAATCACTTCATTCTAGTTCTTCTTTGGTCTTTCTCGACCTCTTCTACACCCCATATAGTTAATACTTCCACATCTCCTTATTGGTGCATCTACACTACAAACTCACATACTGATTTATCCAAATAGAGTAAAACCTCTTGAAATTTGAATATTGTGTGAACTTCAAACTATCAAATTCCACTTGAGAATGCTACATCCTATAATGCTAACACAAAGGGGCAAGATGCCATGCTTATGTAGAAAAAAAGACAAAGTCTGGTCTCATCCACATAGCAATTAAAAAAATACCTAAGCCAATTATTAGCTGCACTCACACGCCACAAAATGCATACAGAGTGGCCATCTAATGACAATGCAGCAATTTCCAACTCAGACGAAGAGTTCAGCTACTCAAACAAAGAGTTCAACTATCATTCATCACCAGAAACTGATCAACACAACAAAAAATGAAATATGAAACAAGTGAATCTAATACCTCAGTTAGGGCTGTCAAAAGCTAACCCGACACGATTACCGACCGGAACCGAACACGAAACTAAGTGGGTTTGGATAAAGATATTCAACCCGTTTAATTAAATGGGTTGACACGTTTAACCCGTTTAATTAATTGGATTAGGTTCAGCTTGAGAATTTTGACATGAGAAAATACCTATTTAACCCGTTTAATTAAATAGATTAAATAGGTCGACCTGTTTACCCAATTAACATTTATTTTTTGGGGAAAAAATTGTGAAAAAGTAGGGTTTAATCAGTCGATTTGTGTTTTGGGATTGTGGTTGTGGTTCTTGAGATCATGGACAATGGTTGCATTGTGATGATATATTAAACTTAAAAGAAATGTTTATAATGTTCAATAATCATATTTTAGTTGAAATATTAAGTGGGTAAATGGGTAACCGGATAACCTGAATCTGACCCGTTTATATTAAAGGGGTTAATGGGTAAATTTCAGATCAACCCGTTTAAAAAATAAATGGGTACAGGTCAAGATTTTCAACCCGTTTAATAAACGGGTTAGGTTCAGGTCGAGAATTTCTCGACCCATTTAACTTCGACACAAATACAAACTCAACCCGACCTGACCTATTTGACAGCCCTAATCTCAGTGACTTGTTAGCCAACAAAATCTCCCATATTAAAAGCATTTAATACAAGATTTTCCAACCAATAAGTCAACATACAGTACAAACACAACAAAATCAAAAATCCTAAGTATGATAGCGACTTACATGATATAATTGTTCAACATATGAGATGAGCTTAGTCCAATCTTCGAAGTCCAACGAACCCTCAACAATGAGTTCATTAAGTTTAAGCTTGTTGTACTCTTCTGAATAGGGATACATACAAATGCTTAATCAATTGCATGTGACAGGAACAAGATAACATGGAAATTCAAAAAAATTATGTCTGGAAAACAAATCCTTAGATTTTGTTACATAGATACCTGTAGTTTCCACCGCCATTCGCGCCAGCTGGTACTTCGACGAAACGATAGATGGGAAGATTTGTGGGATAGAGATTCGATGTTGGTATCTAGTATTCTAATTCTTTGTAACCCCAAATTTTTTAGCGAGAAAATGTGTTACAACCAAAATCCATGGGCTGCTGCGTCGAGTGACTGTCATGTGTCTGCCGCATTTACGCGCATGGAGTGACTGTCATGTGTCTATCGCGTATACGCTTTAATCTCCTGCAGGATAAAAAAACTTTTCTTTTTAAACACTATTTTGATATAAGAGGGGGAGGGGAGGGGAGGGGAGGGGAGGGGAAGGGAAGGGAGGTTAATTGATGGGAGGGAAAGATGCATATCTTAAGGGAAGGGAGGGGAGGGGAAGGGAAGGGAGGTTAATTGATGGGAGGGAAAGATGCATATCTTCACCTTGTTTGGATTAAAGCGGAGGGAAAGAGGTATATCTCCACTTTCTTTGGACTAAAGTCGAATGTTTAAATTATTCAGGTTTTATATTTCCAGTTGTTAATCATTTTATATCAATAGTATAAGTTGTTGAATCTAATTGATAGAATTTGTATCCCACCCCATTGAAGGAGTCCAAGCTCAAAGCCTGACTCTATCAAGCCGTTGGTTCAGGGTTCTTTGTCACTCTCTTATGGTTCTTCTAGGCGTAGTCCTAGGGGTCGTAGTAGTTGTTATTAACAATTTGTATAATTTTATACAAGTTAGTCATCAATTCGGAAGTTACTTACCTTCCAAGCCATGTTTTATCTTACAATTTCCAAGTTATGTTTTATCTTTTAGGCAGTTGTTTGGAGTCATCAATCAATTAGGAAGTTAGTTTCCAAGTTACTTATATTCCAAGTCATGTTTCATAGAGAGGGTCCTTATGTATTGTTTTTATGCAGTTGTAATTTATGAAATTTGAGTATTATTGAGTCATTTAGAAATTTTCTCCTTATCTCTATCTGTTTGGTATCAAAGCTCGGCTTCCTGCCGTGCCCAAGCCTCTCCTTAGGGCTGAGCAGTTGCACCCAGCAGATGCAACTTCCCTCTTCCGTTCAAGCAACCACCATCCACAATACCTTACTCTAAGCCCTAAGCCCCTAACCAGCGAAAATTCCAAACCTGAATCCTAAATCCAAAACTCAGCCTTCCAATTCCAAAATTCACCCAAATTCACCTTGAACAATTGATTCTAGTCCCCATTCGAGCTGAACCCCTCAGATAATTGCAAGCAATTGTGTCAAATCAAACCCCAATAGCTGCCTTTTCTATGCTGCTGAAATCTAGCCTGCAAAACTGCTTTCTACTTCAGTTTGCCCAGTTTTTCACCTCTACCTTAGCTATAGTTGCTACATCTACTGAGTTAACTTCAGCCATGGTTACGAATGCAAAGCTTGAGAAGTCTGTGTGATGGAAATCTCTCCATGCCCCTTAATTTGGAGAATCAAATCAGTCAAGGTAATCTTATTTTGCTGGCCAAAATGTAAATAAATCATCCACATTTTGTTAAATAAACAAAACAGCAGGTCACGGGTTAATTCCAGCAGCAAACCTAGTTTTTGAGAGCTTAATTACTTCGGCCTCTTTGAGGTTTAAGTCTAACATTTTACTATGGGTTTGAAGTTCAAGAAGTTATCTTTTCAGCAAAACAAGTTTCAACTCATTTGGACTTCATTTACCCATCCAATTCAGCCAATAAACCCAAACTATCCATACTGCGCAGTTGAACCAGAATGTACCCGATTTTGAGTATGTGATTTCTTAAGCTATATTATCATTTAAGTCCTGGATTTTTGCATTTTTGGGTTCCCCTAGATGTTACCTTTCAGGTCCAAGTAAGCAAAACCAATCATGCTCAATCGAAGTGAAGAAATCAGACCATTTTATCACCCTATCAGTTTTGGTCCAAATCTGCACGGTAAAATGTTTAAGTGGAATTCTCCCACTTAAATACGTCTTAACCTTGATTTCTTTACTTGGGGGTTTGTACACATCTTAAAGACTCCCCCATGGCCTGAAATTAAAATCATGCTCACTTTTGATTAGTGGAAACAAGGGCACAAAACCGGACTGAAAATAGAGAGCATTTGCTTTCGTTTTCCTTAAACACTTCACTTGTTTATCCTTAATTAGGAAGATTAAGGTGGTGATCAAGTAAGTCTTGACTTTTAATTAGGTGGTGTTTCTGTATCCTAATTAAAGTTAAGGGCCTTAAACTCAATTTTAGTGGTGTTTCTATATCTAAGAGAGTTTAATTCTATCCTATTTGTTCATTCCAACCGGTGATATCACTTAAACTCACCTTTGAATTCAGCTTGCTTAGTTTAGCTTTTGAATTCAGGTTTGAGTATTTGTGTTTTTCCTTCCAAGATACATCACTGTGAAAGACCTTGATGCCCGTTTTGATGATTTGTGGAGAATTGCAAGACAGAATAGAAACAGGTTGAAGAGTGTTTTGAGCGTTTCGAAGCCGAGCAAAGGCGTATAATTGATCAGTTAGAGAAACTTAACATGAAGTTTGATGGAGGTGAACCACCAAAGCGTGACAAAGGCAAGTCGAAAATTGCATCCCACATACCTCCTCGATCACCACCTCATATTCCTTATGTCAGTTCTAGCACCAAGGTTAGTGTTGAACTTCCACCAGGCTTTATCCCTCATTCATCAAGTGTTGACCCAACTATACCATGGTTTTCAATGCTTCCCATCACTCATCCATATTATCCATGTCCTCCAAGGATGGAAAATCAACCTAGGTTTGATCACCTTCCTCAATATGACTATCTACAAAGATTTGATGCTCCTCCTACGCATGATGACTATGAATTCAAGATAAGTCTCCCTGACAACAGGTACAAATTGGTACCTCTTAACTACGAACCGAAGATGATAACCTATTAAGATTCTCACTTATCAATCTCGCCACCATGAGTTTGTTGACATATTGGTCAAGGTTCCTTTCTCTATGCATGGTGTGCCATTCTTGACTTCCTGCTATGTAATCAAGAATGGTATAAGTAATGTTCTTTTGGGGAAGCCATGGATGTGTATCCATGACGTTATCTACTGGCCGAAGATCAATGCTTTACTTGTGGAGCATTGCCATGGGTCTTAGGTTATTCCTTCCAGCCGCAAAGTCAGATGCCAAAGTCCACCTCTTTCCCAGGTGCGTAATAGTTCTCCTTCTCCTTGTTATAGCTCAAAAACGAAGCGTAGTTTTCAAGATGGGGAGAATGATAGAATTTATGTCCTGCCCCATCGAAGAAGTCCAACCTCAAAGTTTGATTCTATCAACAAGAAAAGCTTGAATCAGATACGGGAGAGGCGGATAGCTCTCCAAGAGATCCTTGAGCACCACGAATTGATGAACACAAGAAGGAGGGGCAGAGGAAAGATCATCATTCCTAGACTTTCCACCTAACGGAACGGATTGAGCCTTACCCTTACCCTTATCTTCTGGGGAAAAACTGACCAGAAGGTGAACTCCCAGCATTGATATTCTCTTATGATGCGTAGCCGCATAAACCTCCCATGAGCCATACAACCTGCACCTCCAACCCTTCAAGACAAATCTCTCAAAACCACCCACAACTTCGAACAGCATTACGACAGCTGAAAGGCCTCCCCTATTTTGATCTCAAGTCAATGGGACCAACCTTGCTAAGAGGAGGTCTTAATAAACCCATTAATAAGAGACTCTTTCAAAAATTTTGCGACCCCAAACCAACCAGCTGCTTTTTCACCTTCTGGGATGTAACACTCCTACCCCTAGGCCTAGGGGTATTAGCGATTCCTTAAAGTTTCAGAAAGAAACGGACCGAGTTCTGCGCCTAAAAACTTATCATAACCTAGGGTTATAGCCTTAAATTATGTGCCTCAAATTATGTGCCTCTAATAATAAAAACATAAAGGATAAATCTAACAAGTTCGACCAGAGACCACAACTCCACAGGTCACACGCCAGAGTGCACAAACTATAAAGTTAAATAAAGGCAACTAAAAGGTACAACTTGACGGATCACACATCCTGAGCACTGGGGTTTACATCCTGAAACCATTCAATTGAAAATCTAGAAAATGAGTGCCTAACTAGATGGTTGGCTCACGTAGCCGTTCAGAGTAACCAGTAGACAATGTGGAGTACATGAACTAAAGTAATTAACTTACATATGCTCAAGAACTTATTAATCACTCACATTAGAAACTCATGAACTAACATGTTCGTACATACAGCCTTTTACAAGCAAATGGGGGGCCCCGACTCGATTACATGAACCGAGGACTTCTACATATCTGTCAAGAATAGCTAGACCTGGAACAAGGGTAAAAGAGAGGAAGTGAGCTACCACATGCTCAGTAGATAACCTGCATCCCAAAGACCAAAGCAGTTGCATATAACACAATAAGTAGCAATCACAATGCATATTAGGCAAAGCTGGTCAAACATCATCTAGTTGTTCCCTAACAACACCCAAAATTGAGACAATAGGTCTTTTAGGCTTCTAGTTTAACACGCAGACAATAAGAAGGCTCACTTGGTTTATAGACCTCAGCTCTTTTCAATATAAAAGCAGAAATTGAGACTTCTAGTTTAAATCAAGTTAAGTCAATACAAAACTCAGTTCACGTCCAGAAGGCCATTGACTTTCAAAACTAAACTGAGAGATATGCGACACCTTACTAGAAAGTAACCAAAGCATCCACTTTAAGATGATGGAAGCAAGGAAAGCCAATGTCGAAAAAAATGATTTGGTAACCAGCGACCCTTTTTCACATTTTAAATCAACTCATTTGAAAAGCATCTACTCAACTTCCATTTGAGTAAAAGAGTATTTAAGCATCGGACTACATCCAGATACTAGTGCCCTTGATCCTTGGGTGACCGCAACCCTATACACGCTTAGGTTCGCGGGAACAACTAAAGTCAAAGGAGCCCACTTAACCTGGACTTAGGCGTGCCTCTCAGCGTTAGGCTACCCAGTCACCGCCTTAGAGGAGATGAGGTGAGCCTCAAGAATACAAGACTATATCTTCCCCCTTTTTTCTTCTTTTTGTTAGCCTTATCTTTACCTTTTTTTCTTCTTTTCCTTCATTAGGAACTAAAAGGTGAGCTACGCTTGTACGGTAAGTGTGTGCATTGAAAAAATACAATGATAAGATAACATATCTTAAGGTCATTTGCGGTATAAGTAGCCATATTGATGTCTAATCACTATTTTAATGCATTTATCTAATTTGTTTCCACAAAATATGCTTTATGAAATGTGAAAGACTCCTTAAAATTTTTGCATAGAAGTGTGCCTTGCATCCATGATGTGTGCGACTTCGCCTCGTGCCTTGGGACCCCATGTGCACTGCGCCTCACGCCTTTTAAAATAAAAATCCCATACTGCACAGTATCCTATGATCTAACCACAAGATCGAGCTCCCTCGTTGGCACTAGACCATTAACCCAAACCATATAGGTTAATTAGGAGCCCCTGAACACATCAGGAGTCCTATGATACGAGACTTCCTAGCCCTGTAAATACTTTAATGACCACACAACTCAATCAAGAGGGCTTACAGAGGCACCACGCTTTACAATATTTCCTTTCCAAACTCCCATTTTCACGAACAACTATACATAATACTATTTAGTTTAAGTAAAACGGCAAGTTTTACAGTTTGCATATTGCTTTCAAAGCACAATTATTTACAATAGAACTTTTAGATTTAAAGTCTAAAGCTTGTCAAATTGCATCTAATTTGGAGCATTTAAACCACAACTCATTTAGGTCAAAGCAAGTAACACTTTAGTCCCACAATTGATTTCAAATTTGATTCAAATCTCACATATTTCAAATGATTGTTTTCAAATCCAAAGTCTTTCATCACTGCACACCCAAATCCTAATTTCAAGAAAAACATGCACACAAGTCTCGCTTAATCTTAACGGCAAACAATTACTCACACTCAAAATAAATTGCATGGCCCAATAAGCTTTCTTTAGCCCCCTTCAGTTCAGGTCAGGTTTAATGCAGGTTTGGATCAGTCCATTCAAATTCACTTTCCTCAGGTTCAGCTGCTGTTAAATCTCTTTTCCCATTTTTCTCTCTAGTTCTTTGCAGGTTTGGAGTTCAGGTTCCCAACTTAGCAACAACTTACAGCAAGCACTCATCAAAAGGGGAAAACGGGGACAACAACGGGTGCAGTTCAAGTTTGGCTCCGCCCACATTACACTCCGACTCAGTTAGGCTCAAGTTCAGTTGGTTCAGTTTTCAGCAGGCTCTTCAGGACCTGTCTTCCTTGTCTCTTTTTTAAAACCAATTTCACAAGGTAGCACCGTCAAAAGGGTCTGAACAGAGCTGGTTCCACTGACCCGCCTGCTTTCCAGTTCACTGACCCGATTCAGGCCTGAACCGGTCTGCTGAACCAGCCAGCAGTCAGGGTTACCCACTGTTCTGTTCTGTCCTGTCCAGCAACAAATAGCAGCAAAGCAACAACAAATCACAGATCTCAGGCATGAATTGTCTTCTACAATTCTAAATAAAGTCTCGAAACATGATTTAATCCAGGTTAAGCACAAGCAATCAAGGGAGTAAACAATAAAATTACAAAATCATACAACCCTCCCAAGAGACTACCAAAACCATTCCTCTTTTCTTACGTTCTTCAATTACCCGAATTCAACTCCAAACAACAACCTCAACCACACTAGAATTATCCAAATCCTTCACACGTTCAACCCACAATTTTTAAACCCAAGCCCTAATCTAACCGCAAGCAATGGCAATTTCAAGCAACATAATGATTTCGGTTCAAAATTACTATTAATTTGGGGATGGAGATTACCCACCTCGATTCCAAGCTAATGGACCTGATTTAGGGCTAATTGAACGGTTTTTGGAGCTGGGTTTGGCCCCTTTGCTGCTCGGCTGCTGCTTGATTCTTCCTCTGCCCTCCGCTGCTTCACCCCCCCCCCCTTTCCTGGCGTGGCTGCTGCTGCTGGTCGTTCCCTCCCTCTCTGCCTCGGCTCTCAACCTCTTTTTTTTCTGTAACAGGGTGGAGATGGAATGATCTGACAAGTGCGAGGTTAAGGAAGAAAGGGCTGAATGCTGTGCCGTGATTCTGCTTAGTGGCATTTCTAAAATTTTAGGCGTCCTTTTTGTTTGGGTCAATTCAGTAATCCGCAACGGGTTCGAGCCTAAATAATCAAGCCCACTTTATTCGATAGCCCAATCGAATTTGCCAGCCTCGCACTATTTCATGTCGATCAAATTTTGACTAATCTACTAAATTCACACAGTCACAGCCTCGCACTATTTCATGTCGATCAAATTTTTGACTAATCTACTAAATTCACACAGTCACATAATAAATCAAGAAAAATTTGAAAACTAATTCAGATTAATTCACACTTAATTAATACTTAAAAATTAGTGTAATATAGATCAAATAACAATACTTGGCGAATAAAATTGTTAATCTTAATAGTTAATTCTTAGAAATTTCTCAATACTATACTTACCCCCTTATTCAAATTTCGTCCTCGAAATTCCAAGGTCTACGACACAGTTTAAAAAAAAAAAAAACACGAGGTCCACATACACATGGCATAAACCGCACAAACTCAGCAGTAAAATCCAAAACTTAATTTTACAGCTAAATATGATTTTCAAATCAGAAAAAAGAAGTTTATGGTATCCAATTTCCTACTTGCAATTCCTCTCTAGACATCTACTCACTCTATTAAGGCATTACAGGTAGACCAATCAGTTTGGACGGGCGGGTTAAATACAAGTCGGGTATATTCGGGTTCGGGTAAAATACGGGTCGAGTGTATTTCGGGTTCGGGTAAAATATGGGAGGGTTTTAGGGGTTTCGGATCAACCCAACAGGTTTAGAGCGCCTTTTCTGTGAGTTATTTTTCTTTTTTCAAAATCAAAAATTCTACATATTTATTACCCAAAATTGTCAGTACTAATGAAAAGCCATAACAGTTGTAATTTCTCAAAAGAAAATTAAAAATATTCAAACTTTTTATCATAATATATGAACATCTTGTATGCGCGGGTAAAGAATCAAGTACCACTTGATTTTGTGCAGATCGACTCATATATTGAAAGAAGGTCAATAGCGGGTCAGCCATTTATGGGGCAGCCTGTCTAGAGCATTTTAATGGGTTGTAGCAGTTTGCCCGCTAAAAACCTATTTGATAATTTAATATTTTTAGTAACTAACCAACCAATGTTCAATCAGGTAAAACTTTATTAATGGGTCAACCCCAATACGAATACGGTTAGCCGTTTTCCTACCACTGGTATCATAGTTCAAAACTAGTTAGAATTAAAACCAAACAAAATTGAATAAAATAAGTACAGGATATTATCTTGCAATTATAACATCAAAATTTTAAATTATTACAAATTAATTTAAAAAATAATTAGACATATTTTGATGGAGATCTCTTCATACCCCTTAATTTGAAAACTCAAGTCAGCAAAGGTAATCATATTTTGAAGGCCAAAGGATGAATAAATCATCCAAATTTTGTTTAAGTAATAAAATAGCAGGCCATGGGTTGATTCCAGCAGCCAACCCGTTTTTGAGAGCTTAATTACTTAGGCCTCTTTGAGGTTTAAGTTTAATATTTTGCATTGGGTTTGAAGTTCAGGAAGTCAACTTTGCAGCAAAACAAATGTCATCCCATTTGGATTTCATTTACCCTTTCAAATCAGCCATTAAATCCAAGCTATCTAAATTGTCCAGTGGAATCAGTTGGGTATGTGATTTCTTAAGCTTAATTGTGGTTTAACTCTGGGATTTTTACATATTTTTGGTCCTCAAGATGTTAGCTACCTGATTCAAGTGATAAAATCAAGTTAAGTCAAGTGGAAGATGAAGAACCAGGTCAATCTTTCAAACCATGCAGGCTAAAATCCGGTTCAGACCAACTCAGGTATTTTGATCTTTTCATTAGGCAAATAAACTCCAAACTGAGTAATTCCACTTGGAGAAGTTAGAATACTTCAAGAACTTTCCAACCATATGTGGCAAGCCAGTTTATGACCACGTTTTGCATGAGAAACATGTCCTCCAATCACAGCCTAAAAACTGCCAGCTACTGCCCCGTTGATACTTGATTGGTGCAATGGCTGGTTGCATGCCTTACTCACGTCCAATCCTTGTCTAGCTGCTTGAGCATGTTTCTAGAAGGTAGTTGGACATGATCATTGAGTAACCAACCAGCAAACCAATGAGGAAGAAGGAGAGAAGACAGCTTCTTTGTGAGTGGCTAGCCGGACTGCAAAAGCAACCAGTCACACATCACTACTTTTCTTCATTTCAAGACAGCACCTTAAGACTTAATTACTTGCTTAATTACATAATTAGCATCAATCCTAACGATTAGATAAATTGAATGCATGTACTTAACAAGGATTAAGCAATGATTAACTTTGTAAACACACGGGTTAGCTAAAACCGTGTGCTTAGCTAGATTAAGAGGTTTCCTAATTATGAAGAAACCTCACTCCTTAGCTTTTAGCTGCTTGGTTGCTTGCTAGCTTACCTTTAAAGGCTTGTACTCTTCACTTTTGTAATCAGATTTCGTGAGGTTAAGAAAAGAGAAGAGAGCATTGCTCCTTTGAAACCAAAAACACTTCGCTTGCTTATCCTTAGCTAGGCCGGTTAAGGTGGTGATCAAGTAAAGTCTTAACTCTTAATTAGATGGTGTTTCTGTATCCTAATTAAAGTTAAGGGCACTAAACTAGTGTTTGGTGGTGTTTCTCCAAACATCAATTTAGTTCTATCATTCTGCCTTGTTTATCTACATGGGTTCAAAGGGAGCTAAGCTAGATTTCAGTTTGCAAGTCGTGTGTTCTTGCTTTCTAGCTTTAGTTTTCATTTAATTCTTTGAAGATACATCAAAATTTTTTTCCTTTTCTTATTTAGAATCCATTGATTCTAAATTCCATCCCCTACCTCACGTATTTGCTGCCTCACAACCAGCATATTACGTACCACTTTCCTTGGTTTTTCCTTGATTGTATTCTCTCTTGGTTTTAAGCTTTCATTCTTAAATTGAGTTTGAGTTTCAACCCTCGGGAGATACATCATATTTGTTTAACTAAATATATAATGGTATGACTTGTGCATCTTTAATACTTGTCTTCTTTCAAATTAACTTTTCTTAAAAGATTACACAGTTATTTCGTGCAATTTTATATCCATTTTTACGTTTTTTCATTTAAAAGTTGTGTACGATATTATTTTCAGACAATAGAGAATGGAGAAGAAAAATAATGTTATTATTGTTTAATTTGTAAATAGATGCAATCTATACTATATAATAAAAATAATGTTATGGTGATATGAAATTTTGTTGCATTCTCATTATTAGAGATTTTGAACCCTTAGATTCATTCTCTTTCGTCATCACAACCATCATATTGTTGAAAAAAATTATTTTTTAATTTTTAAATCTCTTGCGTAGCAATAAGGAAAAAAAAACCATTATTAAGGAAATGATCGTAAGAAAGTATAATATCATGAAGTATAATTCTATAATTGTGGAAATAAGGATTATGGAGTATCTATATCTATATCTATATCTATCTATATATATATATATATATATATATATATATATATATATATATATATATATATATATATATATATATATATATATATATATATATATATAAAAGACATAATAGCAATTTTATGGGCCCTATGATTTATCTAAATTCTCAAAAATTAGAAGTTCTCAACCGTTTGATTAATGGTGTTTTTAATGGTCAGCATTAGATTTTCTTAAAAAAAGCCATTGTAATTGAAAAAGGAATTATTAAAAGAAAAATAACAACCGTTAGATCAATGATCATTTTAATATCCACACTTTACAACTACCAAGCCTTATTCTGTTTAATTTTTTTAAAAGAAAATTCATAACTATTTAATTATTATCAAATATGTTAGTAGTAAGAGGAGTCTGAGAGGTTAGAAATGTTAATAAATCTAACTACTGAAAAAATTGAAACTTTTTGAGGTGAAAAATTTATGGGACTTGGTTCACTTAAACTTACTTCACATTCACAAGCACACTCACTTCTCCCTCTCTCTTTCTTCTTTCTCTCTCTAAAAATCTAATTACCGCCCAACTAAATAGCAAGGACCAAATAAGAATAAATTAGTGTTGTTTTTAGAAAAATAAAACCAGATAGGGTCACCCCCTTCTCCTTGTGTTCCATTTTTTCTACTATGTTGAGGTTAATTTAATTTTCATGTCATCTATACATATGCTATATTAATAGTAATCTTTGGAAACCTTTAAAATGCAGTAACTTAAAATGATTTGCAAGTTTTGATTTAATCTTAGCTATAAAAATTATTTATTCATTATATCTAAATAAGCGATTTTAAAAATAAAATATCCCTTTATCTTCATTTAAAAAACCCCGCATAATTTTGGATACACATGATGAAGGATAGATGATATCTTATTATATATGAAAAAAATCTGGGCAGTTATATTTATTCATTACCTAAAAAAATCCCTAGCAGTTAAATAAAAAGTGATAATCTTTGTAAAACCCTAAAATACTACAATTGAGGGATTTGCAGAATTTGATGTAATCTTGACATTTAAAAATATTTATGCATTAAATCTAAGATGATGATTTTTAAAGTTAAGAGATTCCTTTATTTCTCTTTTAAAATAACCTATGGCTTTGGATATATATGCTAAAAAATAATGATAATTCTATTATCTAGGAAAAAACCTATGTAATTATATTTATTCAGTAAATTTAGAACCAAAAAAACTTACGTTATCCAAGTAAAATACCTATTTATTTTTATTTTCTAAAATTCTTCATAGTTTTGTTTATATGCAATAAAGAGTACATGATAATCCTACTATCTAAAAAAAAACTGCAAGCACTTAAAAAATTGCGTTAATCTTTCAAAAATCATGAAGTGCTAATAGGAGCAATTTATGGGATTTCATGTAATTTTAGCCAGAAAAATTAGTCGTCTTTTAAATCTAAGTCATTGATTTTATCTTAGAAAATAATGCATCTTCTGCCCAAAAAAAAAATTCTTCATTATTAATTTTTTAAAAAATATCGATATTTTCAGTTATATATATGATAAATGATATGGTAATCCTAAATCTAGGGGGAAAAGCAAATGATATGCCATTAAATCAATTCAATTTTTTATTTAAAATATACCCATTTGTTTCTATTTTTCAAAAAAAAAATCATAATTTCAGTCATATGTGACAACAAATACATGATAATCCTATTATCTAAAAAAACCATGCAATTAAAAGAAAAAATGATAATCTTTGAAAAATTCTAAAATGCTGTAATGAAAGTGATTTCAAAGTTAAGATATCCCTAAAAAAGATCCCCTAATATTTCGCATACACATGACAAAAGACGAATGATGATCCTATTATCTAAGAGAAAAATCTAGGTAGTTATATTTATTTATTAAATCTGAACCATAGATTTAAAATTTAAAAAAAATTTACCCTCACCAAGCAATATACCTTTTTATTTTTATTTTTTAAAAATCCCTTATAGTGTTGGCTATATTTAGTGAAGCATACATGATAATCGTATTATCTAAAGAAAAACTCAAGCAATTACAAAAGGATGGATAATCTTTAAAAATTCTATAATGGTGCAATGAGAATGATCTGTTGGATCTGGAGTAATCTTATCCATACAAATTAGTCACGTAATAAATTTAATCCATTGATTCTTATCTTAAATGATGTATCTTTTTTCAATAAAATATCTACTTCTTATTATTTTTAAAATAATACCCATTATTTTAGTTATATAAGTGATAATAGACAGATGAGAATCCTATTCCCTGACAGAGGAAAAAAGCAAATAATTTGCCATGATATCACTTTATTTTTTATTCAAAAAATACCATTTATTTTTAATTTTAAAAAAACCCTAAAGTTTCAGCTATATATATATGTATGAAAAGGATTCATGATAATCTTATTATCTTAAAAAAAAAAAACACATGTAGTTAAAAAAAGGTGATAATCTTCGAAAAATCCTAAAATGATGCAACGGAAGTGACTTGCGAGATTTGATGTACAGTGATCTTAGTTATAAAAAGTAGTCATCTATTGAATCTAAAATATCGATTTATATTTTCAAAAAAACACATCTTCTCCAGATAAGACATCTCCTTGTTATTATTGTTGTTGTTGCTGTTATTATTATTATTATTTTAAAGAGTATCTAATGAACATCTCTTTGTTATATTCATTACTTTTCACATGATTTGCCGCTTGATTACTAATTACTAACGATGTCATATTTATATTTTTTTAGTCATCTGGTGATCTTTCGCTATACACTATTCTAGATTATTGTCAAGACAAATAGTCGCTATTTATTATTAAGCCTCCATAACATCATAAAATAGAAGTACCTATCACTCTTATTACATCGACCAATTGGGAGGAAGAAATGCTATAGTTGAAGAATTAATCCAAGTACACCATCTAATTAAACATAGGGTGCACACATAAACTTGGTTTATATCAATATTCACAATAAAATGATTACTAAAAAAATTTATTTTCTGTACAAGTACTCAAAGATGAGGAGGAGTGTTTGTTGTCTCGCTCTACTTATTAACTTATTATCATGTCATTTATCATGATCTTTATCTGTCTATATATTATCATCAAATATTTCCTATTTTATTAATCTTATTTGTAATATATGAAATTGATAACTTTTTATTTTTTCAGTAGTTACTCATCATCTTATCTTTTTAAAGTTATAATATCAATTATGTATATAGTGATAATTTTATAATTTTTCAAAAGTACATATATTATATTGATCTATTTCATCATATACGGTACATAGCACGGGTCTAAACTAGTAGTTATATAATGTCTTTTTAATCATTGGATAAAAATGACTAATCATTATTGTTAAGAGGTATAAATTAGAGAAAAATCAAAAACTAACGATATAATGTTCGGGTCAAGCAGGCGAGTTCGGGTTCAGATCGGGTTTGACCTGCTAATTTACGGGTTTTTCGGGTTTGGCTTATTTCGTGTTCGGGTCGAGAAAATCGTGTTCAAAATTCAAAATTTTCGGGCGGGTTCGCAGTTCGGATTTTCAGGTCGGGTCAATTTTTGCCATGTATAATTACAGGCAAATCACATAGAAGAAGCAGGGCAAATGAGTTGGCATGGATAATAACCATATCAAACTTGGTTTAAAATGAGCACCAACTTGCAAATTTATACCCAAACAGTGTGTGAAACCCTGGAGATTTTTTTATATCTTTATATTTTTATTCTGTTATTTATAATATTACAATATTGGTCGACCTAGTATGCTTGAACTCGTAGTGTTCTATTTTTTTAAATTTTAGCAGAATGGCCGAGGGGTAATAGAACGGTCCAAGTTAGGGTAGTGTTAAAAAAAAGAAAGAAAAAAAATGGGGAAAAAGGAGCCGAGTAAAAGAAGGCAAGGGGAGAGGAGGAAACCCTAATGTTTTAAATTTTCCCTCTCTTCCTCTCCTCACTCTCCCCCACGTCTCTCTTTCTCTCACTAGGCCTCTCTCTCTCGCCACACCCCCTCTTTCTCTCACTCTCTCTCGCCCTAGTAGCGGCCCTAGCCGCCACGCTGCCACCTTCCTCTCTCTCTACCACTCTCTCACTTTGGTTCGATAAGTGTGAAGCCTCTTGAAATTCTAGCATATATGTTAATGGTTAATTAAAATTCTTAGTAAAAACTCTATATTTCAACTTTTGAATCTGATTTTTACTCGCTATCCTAAAAATCCCAGAGTAGAGCACTTAATTGGTGGAACAACAATCTAAAGTTCTTTCCTTCTTTTATGAATCGTTTTGAGTTAAAAGACTCACCCTTTCTATATGAGTTAGGTTGTTTGATGATTAAGAATAGCGGAATTTTGGGTGAAGGCGTTGTATGCATGTCAGGGAAGGGATTCAAATCAAAATTGATTGAAAACAAGTCTAAAGATTATAGTGCAAATGCCGTTCTGTACACCCAGAACTAGGCTGACTTTACAAATTTACTGGTAATTTTCGGGCTCTCCAAAAATTATGAAAAACTCCTAGAAGGTATATATACCTGTCTTGTGAATAGGAAATTTCGAATTTCATGAATTAGGATTAAAATGAGAAAGTTATGGCTAAAATACCAGGACTGCACAACACTATCTGTAATTGGGATAATTTAGAAAATTGTTGATATTTGAACCAGTTAGGCTTAGATTCTTGTCAAGGATCATAAAGTGAAAGTTACAGTTCATGGCTTGGCCTTTCCAGAGTGGGCTTAATTGAAATATTTTGACATTGAAAGTGAAAGTTATAGCCCTAGAAATTTGGGGGAAAAAATCTGGAAATAAACTGAGCAGTGAGAGGTAGTAGTATGTGTGGAGTATTAATACTTATAACTTCCTAAAAATCTATTGGATGACTGGATTTGGTTGTTAGGTGCAAGAAGAAGCTTAGGAAAATTATTTGGGTCTAATGAGATTACAGTGAGTCGGGCTAAGAGTTCGTACTAACGGACGACTGTTGTGAGTAATTGTGTTTTGGTCAAACTAGCGTTCCGAGCTCAAACTTAGGCGGTGTATTCTAGCAAGTAACAATCATGCCCTAACTCCCCCGAATGTTCCTTGAAAACATGTACTGTGCGAGTGTTTTGAAAGGTGTTTGAATGCTAATGTATCTCCCGAGGGTTAATGCTAACACTCAATTTAAGATTAAAAGCTTAAAACCAAGAGAGAATACAGTCAATGAAAATCCAAGGAAATGGTACGTTCTATGCTGGTTGTGAGGCAGCAAAAACGTGAGATAGGGAATGGAATTTAGAATCAAGGGATTCTGAATGAGAAAAAGAAAAGAAACTTGATGTATCTTCAAAGGATCAATTGAAAACTCAAACCAGAACTCAATGTACACGGCTTAGTAAACTGAAATTTGGTTTAAGCTAACACAAAACCCGTGAGATAAACAAGGGAGAATGATAGAACTAAACTGATGTTTGGATACAGAAACATGACCACACACTAGTTTAGGGCCCCTAAACTTGATTAAAATACAGAAACACCACTTAAATAAGTTTAAGACTAAGCTTAAACACCACCCTAACCGGCCTAGTTAAGGATAAGCAAGTTTAATATTTGAATGTGCAAAAGCACGAAAGCAAAAATGCTCTCAACTGGTTTTTAATTCAAATCTGAGTTCCCTTCTGCCCATGGCCGTGTGTAACTCTTTAATACCAGCCTAGCAAGCATGCACCTTAGCAAGCACACACCTAAAGCTTTCCTTCCTAGGAAGGAAACGTATTAAACTAAGCTAATAGCCACGGTTTATCACTAATCCGTGTATAAGCTCAATCAACTTAGGCTAATTACAATCCAAATGAAAAGGAAAGCATAACAATTGTTGTTTACAACCTTAATCACATGTAATTAAGCATAATACAACCAGTAATCTAGTTAAAAAAAAGGGGAGCAGTCGTAAAGTGGTTTCTCCTTTTCGGCTGGTCAATAAGCTTCAAGAGACAACTTCTTTGTTGCCTTGCTTCCCATTGGTCATCCTTCTCTAGGCAAATGCCTTTTGCAGCTGATGATTGATGTTTTGGAAGCCTTGGGATGTGTGCCATCTTAGATAGAAAGGAGTAAACCCATAGAAGGAGGAAAATAAGCTGTTGCTGCCAAACCGGGTTTTAGGAGCAAACTGAACCCGATTTTCTGCCTTCTTTACACCCAACCAAAAGTGGTCATGATTCTAATTTCAGGCCATGGGGGGAAACCTTAGGGTGTGTACAAACCCCCCTGCAAAGAAATCAAGTTAAATCATGTTTAAGCAGAAGAATTCCACTAAAACATTTAACCATGCAGTTTCAGATCAAAACTGGCTGGTTGAACAAAATGCCTTGATCTCTTTACTTCCTCTGGGTATGATTGGAATTCAATGCTTGGACCTGAAAGTAGACATCTTGGGGAATCCAAAAAGGTAAAAATCCAAGACTCAAACCAAAATTTAGCTTAAGAAATCACATACTCAAAACCGGGTACATTCTGGTTCTGCTGGGCAGTTTGGATACCTTGGGTTTATTAGCTAATTTTAGAGGGTAAATGAAGTCCAAATGGGATGAAACTTGTTTTGCTACAAAGCTGACTACCTGAACTTCAAACCCAATACAAAATATTAAACTTAAACCTCAAAGAGACATAAGTAATTAAGCTCTCAAAAACGGGTTTGCTGCTGACTTAAACCCATGACCTGCTATTTTATTAATTAAACAAAGTAAGGATGATTTATTCATCCTTTGGCCAACAAAATGAGATTACCTAGATTGATTTGCTTCTTCAAATCAAGGGGCATAGAGGGATCTCCATCATCCTCCTCTTGTTGAAAAAGATTTGTCCACAAATTAGTTTAGGTAATTACCTCCTCTTCTTGATTCTGTTTTGGCTGAAATAAAATCAACCAAGCAAACAAGTCCCTTTTGAGCTTAAAGAGTCTTGTCCTTTCATTCCTCTTGCTGATTTGAGTGTTGTTTGGAGGGGACTCTTCGGTCTTGGTTCGAACCACTTCCCTAAGTGCTCTTAACTCAGAATTAGGAGCATTAAGTGATGGTTCACCAAAAGTGAGAAGAAGGCCGAGATGCTCATTGCTTCTTGGTGGATGGTGAGTGTTCAAAGTGAGCATTTCACCTTCATCTGCCTCTACCACTTTCTTCTCAAGATGACCTCCATCATTCTCTTCTTTTTCCTCCTCTAATTCGACCTCCTCTGTTGCCTTCCATTCGGCTAGAGTAACATACCGTCGGTTTGTGCAATCTGATGCTAGGTGGCCAAATCCTTGGCACTTAAAACATCTTTGGACACCTTTAGGAAGGGGTTTAGGTGTAGGTTGTGGGGGTAGGCCTTGCTGTGGAGTTTGGCTTTTTTGTGGAATGGGGGAAATGGATGCCGTGGGTTTAGGGGTGGAAGATGAACTCCCCTTGTTAACGGTTTGGTCATGTGGTGAGGGCTTTGGATTTTCATGCCTTGGGAGCTGTTTATTCTTCTTTTGCTGCTCACCCTTGTGAGCCAGCATACATACCTCATCAAAAGAAGTATAAGCTTGTAATTCAACAATATTAGAGTACCTAGGATCAAGACCACCTAAGTACCTAACAATTGTTTGTTCTTCAAGTTCTTGTAAATCATATTTAATTACAAGCTTTTCAAACTCATGAGTATACTCCTCTACATTCAGGTTACCTTATGTCAAGTGGTGGAGTTAGGACTAGTAATCTTGAACGTAGGTTGGCGGTAGAAACCGAGCCTTAAGCTTGGCCTTCATCTTCTCCCATGTTCTGATCTTTGCTTTCCTTTCTCTAACTCGTTTGGCATATAAGTTTGTCCACCAAAGAGAGGCATACTTTCTGAGTCTTATGGCAACCAGCTTCACCTTCTTGTCATGTCTTGGTACTCAAAAACTCTTTCGACCGTGTGCAGCCAATCCAAGAACTCTTCAGGATCAAGCTTGCCGTCAAATTCTGGAATTTCAACCTTGAAGTCACTTGTACTTGCTTGAATCCGTGGTTCTAGTCTAGCCATTCTAAATGGTTCATCATCACATAATGAATCAAGATGATGGCTAAACACACGCTCTTGCCTTTTAGAATCAGATTGGAGTGGTTCTTCATTAGCTTGTTGCGTTTGCTTCAAATATGCACGAAGCTGTTTTTGAAGATACTCATTTTGAGCCTTAGTTTCTTGGTCACGTTGAGCCTCTTCACTAAGGGTCTTCATTAGTATCTCATTGTACTTCATTAATACTTCAAACCTCTCCTCCAAAGTCAAGTTCGTAGTAGAACTCATTTTGAGACCGAATGTGTATAGGGCTGGTTTGTGGGATGTGTTTGGATTTTTGAGTGGGATGGATTTCCGGAAGGGTAAGGGACATACCAGGCCAAGGAGAAGCTAAGCTCTGATACCAAATATGATGTATCTCCCGAGGGTTAATGCTAACACTCAATTTAAGAGTAAAAGTTTAAAACCAAGAGAGAATACAATCAATGAAAATCCAAGGAAATGGTACGTTCTATGCTGGTTGTGAGGCAGCAAAAACGTGAGATAGGGGATGGAATTTAGAATCAAGGAATTCTGAATGAGAAAAGGAAAAGAAACTTGATGTATCTTCAAGGGATATCTTCAAGGGATCAATTGAAAACTCAAACCAGAACTCAATGTACACGGCTTAGTAAACTGAAGTTTAGTTTAAGCTAACACGAAACCCGTGAGATAAACAAGGGAGAATGATAGAACTAAACTGATGTTTGGATATAGAAACACCACCACACACTAGTTTAGGGCCCCTAAACTTGATTAAGATACAGAAACACCACTTAAATAAGTTTAAGACTAAGCTTGAACACCACCCTAACCAGCCTAGTTAAGGATAAGCAAGTTTAGTATTTGAATGTGCAAAAGCACGAAAGTAAAAATGCTCTCAACTGGTTTTTGATTCAAATCTGAGTTCCCTTTTGCCCTTGGCCGTGTGTAACTCTTTAATACCAGCCTAGCAAACATGCACCTTAGCAAGCACACACCTAAAGCTTTCCTTCCTAGGAAGGAAACGTATTAAACTAAGCTCATAGCCACGGTTTATCACTAACCCATGTACAAGCTCAATCAACTTAGGCTAATTACAATCCAAATGAAAAGGAAAGCATAACAATTGTTGTTTACAACCTTAATCACATGTAATTAAGCATAATACAACCAGTAATCTAGTAAAAAAAAAGGCGAGCAGTCGTAAAGTGGTTTCTCCTTTTCGGCTGGTCAATAAGCTTCAAGCGACAACTTCTTTGCTGCCTTGCTTCCCATTGGTCATCCTTCTCTAGGCAAATCCCTTTTGTAACTGATGATTGATGTTCTGGAAGCCTTGGGATGTGTGCCATCGTAGATAGAAAGGAGTAAACCCATGGAAGGAGGAAAATAAGCTGTTACTGCCAAACTGGGTTTTAGGAGCAAACTGAACCCGGTTTTCTGCCTTCTTTAAACCAACCAAAAGTGGTCATGATTTTGATTTCAGGCCATGGGGGGAAACCTTAAGGTGTGTACAAACCCCCTTGCAAAGAAATCAAGGTTAAATCATATTGGAGTAGAAGAATTCCACTAAAACATTTAACCGTGCAGTTTCGGATCAAAACTGGCTGGTTGAACAAAATGCCTTGATCTCTTTACTTCCTCTGGGTATGATTGGAATTCAATGCTTAGACCTGAAAGTAGACATCTTGGGGAATCCAAAAATGTAAAAATCCAAGACTTAAACCAAAACGTAGCTTAAGAAATCACATATTGGGGATGGCAAAAGGTTGGAGAATACCCGTCCCCGCCGGGGCCCCGCTCCGAAGCGAGGAAAAATCCCCATCCCCAACGGGGTCGGCGACGGGGACAGGGCGGAAAATTAATCCCCGCGCGGGGATGGGGACGGGGATGGGATAGTCAACCCCGTCCTGTCCCCATTTCCCCATCGAGGATTTATCCCCATTCCTATCCCCATCCCCGATACCCCGATTAGGGAAAAATCCCCATCTCCGTTCCCACTATTAACTAAATTATGGACATTGTTGCATTTCGTGGTGAAGGATTATTGAACTTTGGTTGTGTTTTAAACTTTTAGTTTTTGAATTATGGTTATGTTTGACTTACTTAGACTTTAGTTGAATTGTTTTGTGTAATTTATGCATTGTTAGACTTATGTTGCATAACTTGTTAAAGTTCAATTTGGTTTGGAATTTGGATTGTAAAATTTGATGAATTTTATTATACTTGTGTTGCATGGAGTTTGAAAGAGCTTGTTGTACAATTAATTGGGTTAGGGAGTAGGGTATAGGAATGATACATTGAGTTTTCATCCAAGACTTGTAATATAGTTATTACAAGGGAGGGAAAAAAACAGCGGGGAAAAATCCCCGTCGGGGATTAAATCCCCGCTAGGGATGGGGATGGGGATGGGGATGGGGGGAATTTTTTTCCTGCTACGGGGAATGGGGTGGGGACGGGAAGCGGGGATCCTAGCGGGGACGGGGACAGGGAATATGCCCCCCGTCCCCGACCCGCCCCGTTGCCATCCCTATCACATACTCAAAACCGGGTACATTCTAGTTCTGCTGGACAGTTTGGATACCTTGGGTTTTTAGCTAATTTGAGAGGGTAAATGAAGTCCAAATGGGATGAAGCTTGTTTTGCTGCAAAGCTGACTTCCTGAACTTCAAATTTAATACAAAATATTAAACTTAAACCTCAAAGATGCCTAAGTAATTAAGCTCTCAAAAACGGGTTTGCTGCTGACTTAAACCCGTGACCTGCTGTTTTATTAGTTAAACAAAATAAGGATGATTTATTCATCCTTTGGCCAGCAAAATGAGATTACCTAGATTGATTTGCTTCTTTAAATCAAGGGCCATGGTGGGATCTCCATCAAATGCGTTTGAACTGATGTTCGGGGGATCTTTCCCAGGTAACTGTGTGATGAGATTTTACTATGATTTATATTGAAATGATAATTCAACCAGGGATTGCATGAGTTTCTTGGAATGATTTCATTGCGAAAATAATGATGAAATATTTTTAGATCAGAATGGGTTGGGTTGCACTATATTCTGGTTAAAATCAATGTTAACTGTGAATGTATAAGTAATTGCATGAATGGGTGAGACTAAGGAGTCATACTCCTGTGTTGTTGAAGGCCATTAGCCTTCCCTAGGAAAAAGTGCATGCATGTGAGCGGTCACGTACCACCTTGTGGATGGATGTGGGCCAGGTTAGCAGTAACTGTCCAAATTGACGGCAGACCAGGACATGATTAAGCAGCTGCGTCAAACCCAAACGCAGGCCATGAGACCCAGTGGGGTCGCTCGCCCTTGTGAACCTGGAATTGAATAAGTGGGACTTGGATTATCATATGTTCCTATTGAGAATGCATAAATACTTTGAATTGCTCATGCTATTCCCCACCCCTAAAATGGTTTGAAATGAATTTGTGCGTGTGTTTTGACTATCAGGGGTGAATGTTATTGAGTTTATCTCACTATTTCAAATGTTTTATTTTCAGATGAAGTGCATGAGCATAGGGATGGGAACCCGAATTAGAGCAAGGCCCTGTTATGTAAGATTTAGTTGAAAAGAATTAGTTTCAAATTAAGTTTGTTTAGAGATTATTATTATTCAGTTGGACATTACTAGATTTGTTGTCAGGACTCGGACTTACGCTATGATTTTAGAATAAACTTGGATTGATATTCAACCTAATATTTCCAAGAAGGAAATACGGTGGTGACATCCTACTTAGGTTTTCGACTGCCACGTAGGTTAATATTAGTAAATAAAAAGGGATTGGAAAATCAGGGTGTTACAAAGTGGTATCAGAGCATTGGTTGACTGACCTGAAGGCTCACTTAAAATATTGTAATCAGGAATAAAAATTAAAACCTTATAGACCTAAGGACTACATGGAGCGTGAGTGTAGGACGGGAAGAGAGGCATGTCTGCATGTGCTTACTTACTGTGAACATGTGTCTAATTTGGACTTGTTAAGGTATAGGATGAATAGGAGCCATCATTGTGGTTGCATAGGTCGTCGTTGTTGCTATCGGAGGATGGAAAAGAAACCTGGGGTTAGTCTAGCTAGCTACTTAGAACGGATTGAAGCTTTTATACATGGGAGACTAGAGGAGATACCAAATGACTGCTTGAGGTTTAGGAGCAATCAGGCCCTATTCTTTCTCCTGACCCTCTTGGATGACCCAGTGTGGCATTTTAAGATTAATGAGCTTCACCCTAAGACTAGATTATTCAGTTTCTGCAATAGGTGTTGCTTGTATGACTGGGAGTATATGGGAATGAACCTAGTAGGACTAGTGGACCATCTAATAGATGTGGGTCCTTATGGTCAACCTCCTACCCCTGATAGTGAGGATGAGACCCCACCACCCCCAGCAGGGGAAGATACTGAAGAGAAAGAGTCTGTAGGGGGAAACGAGATTATGGATGAGGAGGAGGAGCTAGGAGAGGAATCTGTTGAAGAGGGAGACCCTAGAGAGGAATCCTTAAATAAGGATGATCCTGAGGAAGACCCTATGGAAGAGGAAGACTTAGAAGAGAACCTTGAGGAAGGACCCTTAGATGAGGATGATCTCGAGGAAGACCCTATAGAAGAGGAATACCCGAAGAGGACCTTGAGGAAGAGCCCTTAGAAGATGAGGACCCGAGGGAGAGCATCTAGTAGAGGAAGACCTGGAAGAGGACTTAGTTGAGGAAGAACCCAAGCCTGAGATTATCCGCTGGAAGCAGGGAAGGTATGGTAGGATGTGTCGTGGTACCTTCCCAATGGACGCAGCTGAGCAGTAGATGCTAATGGTTGCTAGAAGTTTTGCTTTTAAAGACTGTACTGTTTATTTTATTTTTTTCTTTTTGCTAGCCAGTATGGACTAGGAAATTTTATTAAAGTGCTTATGTAATGATAGTATTGGTGTGTGGAATAGTTACTATTTCAAATCTATGCATTAAAAACTTTATTGAGTTACATGGATAAAACTATTCGTCATGATTGGCTGAGAATTGTGAATTTACGTTATATATGCATTAATATGTGAATGTCGTTATTGTTAATGAGATGTGTATGAGACATGTGGAGATGAAACCGGGCCACGTGCGTGGCAAGTGAATGCGATTGTGAACAATACTGTATGTATGTTTTATGTCATAATGTGGCATAAGATGCCTTACTAAACTATGGTAGCACGTGTGTCGTGAACTATTAGGGAAGTAACTGAACTCGACTTATTTCCCAAATGTGGTAACTGGTACATTCTCTATTCAAGCTCAACCAATAGATGTCTTATTTGATTCTGATGCTACACATTCCTTTATTTCTGTTTAAGCTGGTTGAGATACTAGGGTTAGTTCCAACCTATAGACCCCCTCTACTGTCTCTGACTCTACCTGATGGGAAGACCGTGAAATGTGATGAACTGTGTGAGGACTGCCCCATTCATATGTATGAACACAAGTTTCTGACGGAACTATATAAGTTTGAGTTGACTAATTTAGGTGTCATTTTGGGAATGGACTAGTTACTGAAGTATCAGGCCCAAATAAATTGTCCAAAATACAAAATCACCCTAAAGGGGCCCAATAGAGAGAAAATAGTTCACAAGGGACAGATCAGGAAGGGTGGAGTGAAACTTATCACCGCGGTGAAAGCCCACAAGTTGTTAGGACGAGGATAAGAAGGATTTCTATGTAATGTAGTGGAAACCGAGGCCACTGAGCCATCCCTCCAGGACATTCCAGTAGTCTGAGAATTCCCGAATGTTTTTCCGGAGGAGATCCCTGGCATGCCACCCCTTAGGGAGGTAGAATTTTGCATTAATTTAGTATCAGGGGCAACCCCTATCTCTAAAGCGCCTTATCGGATGGCACCTGCGGAACTTAAGGAGTTAAAAACTCAACTTGATGAGCTGTTAGAAAAGGGTTACATCTGGCCCCAGTACGTCTCCTTGGGGAGCCCTGGTGTTGTTCATGAAAAAGAAGGATGAAACCCTGAGATTGTGCATAGATTAAAGAGAGTTAAACAAAATAACGGTCAAAAACTATTACCCTTTGCCCAGGATGGACGACCTTTTTTAACCAGCTTAGAGGTCTGGGGACCTTCTCCAAGATAGACTTTCGCTCGAGGTATCACCAACTCCGGATCAAGGTAGAGGACATACCCAAGACTGCTTTCCGCACCTGATATGGGCATTATGAGTTTGTGGTGATGCCTTTTGGGCTTATAAATGCCCAACTGCATTTATGGATCTCATGAATAAGGCTTCAAACCTTACCTGAATCAGTTTGTAGTGGTGTTTATAGATGATATATAGATTCAAGGAGCCCAGAAGAACATACCCACTATTTGAGGATCGTCTTGAAAGTGCTAAGGGAGAATGAGTTGTATGTAAAGCTGAAAAAGTGCCAGTTTGGTTGGGTCAGGTGGCGTTTTTGGGGCATGTAGTGTCTAACGAGAGAGTATCTGTGAACCCCCAGAAGATGAGGCCATCATGAAGTGGCCAAGACTTAAGAATCCAACGGAGGTGAGAAGCTTCTTGGGCTTCACAGGGTACTATCGTACGTTCGTTTAGAACTTCTCGAAGATCGCCACTGCTCTCACCAATTTGATACGGAAGGTTACCAAGTATGAGTGGACATATCGGTGCGAGGAAGCCTTCCAAGAATTGAAGAAGAGGTTAACCAGTGCATCTATATTGGCCTTACCCACCAACGACAAGAACTTCGTGGTGTATAGTGATACGTCTAAAAATGGATTGGGGTGTGTGCTGATGCAGGATAACCGTGTCATAGCCTATGCCTCGCGACAACTAATGACTCATGAGCGGAACTACCCGACTTACGACTTGAAGTTAGCAGCTGTAGTGTTTACGCTAAAAATTTGGAGACACTACTTGTACGGGGTGCATTGCAAGATCTTCATTGATCACCAAAGTTTGAAATATGTGTTCTCGCAAAAGAACCTAAACTTGAGGTAGACGAGGTGGTTGGAATTCCTTAAGGACTATGATATAAACTTGTAATATCACCTCAGAAAGGCAAATATAGTAGCGGATGCGTTGAATCTTAGGTCATACCCAACTCTCAATAGCTTGTTGGCACTACCTAGGGACTTGTGCAAGGATTTTAAGAAACTAGAGCTCAACATGGTGACAAGGGAAACCAGATCTATGCTATATACCATGGATGTACAACCTATCCTCATTGAGGAGATTAGAGCCGCTCAGAGCATGGACCTGCAGTTGGATAGGATCAAGACAGAGATGTTAGCAGGAAAGGCACCTGGCTTCGTGATTCACGAGGATCGGACATTAAGGTTCCATAACCAGGTATGTGTTCCCGCCATAGAGGAACTCAAAAGGAAAATCCTAGATGAGGAACACAACACCCCACATTCTATTCACCCTAGTCGAAACAAGTTATATAAAGACCTGAAACAAACTTTCTAGTGGAGCAATATGAAACAAGAGGTGGTGGACTATGTAGCAAAATGTCTTACGTGTCAGTAAGTAAAAGTGGAACACCAGAGGCCTGTGGGACTCTTACAACCCTTGGAAATCCCTGAGTGGAAATGGGACTCAGTTTCCATGGACTTTATCATAGGCTTACCACCCACTCAAAGGAAGAACAATGCGATATGGATCATCATGGATCAATTCACGAAGACGGCTCACTTTATAGCCATGAGAAACAAATGGACCTTAGACCAATTGGCCCGGGCCTACCTAGAGGAGATAGTAGGATTGCATGGTGTGTCGAGCTCTATAGTGTTAGATAGGGACACAAGATTCTAATCGGGATTCTGGCAGAAGCTGCAGGAACCATTCGGGACACTGTTACGCTTCAGTACCGCCTTTTACCCAACCACTGATGGGCAGACTGAGCGAACGATTCAAACCTTGGAGGATATGCTGCAAGCATGCATTTTGGACTCCAAACGAGCTTAGAATGAGCAGTTAGCATTGATCGAGTTCTCCTACGATAATAGCTACCATGCCAGCATCGGGATGGCCCCATACGAAGCGTTATATGGTCGACGGTGCAGAACCCCGCTGTGTTGGCAGGAGATTGACGCCGCACTGACCATTAGACCAGAATTAATACAGGCAACTACCTAGAAGGTCAGAATAATCCAGGAACGAATGAAAGTAGCTCAGAGTCGACAGAAGAGCCATGCGGACCAAAGGCGCAGACCCTTGGAGTTTGAAGTGGGAGACCAAGTTTTCCTTTGAGTATCTCCAACCAAGGGCATCACAAGATTTGGCGTATCGGGCAAACTTAGCCCTAGATATATCAGGCCGTACCCTATCATTCAACGAGTCGAGGAGGTAGCTTATCGTTTGGAACTACCACCTGAGCTACCCAGAGTGCACAACGTCTTCCATGTGTCACAACTGCGTAAGTATATCCTTGACCCATCCCATTTTATCACGCCGAATCCCATACAACTAAGGGAAGATGTTTCTTATGAGGAACAACCAGTTCGCATTCTAGATCGAAGAGAAAAACAACTCTGTAGGAAGACAATGCCCCTAGTAAAAGTTCTGTGGGCAAATCATGAGGTGTCGGAAGCCACAAGGGAACTAGAGTAAGAGATGCAATCAAAATACCACTGACTATTTGAATGAGCAGGTGCGTGCGAAGTTTCGAGGATGAAACTTCCTTTAAAGGGGGTAGAATGTGAACCCATAGGTTCTTTTTATATCTTTATGTTTTTATTCTATTATTTATAATTATTACGATATTGGCCGACCTACTATGCTTGCGCTCGTAGTGTTTTATTTTTTTCTAATTTTAGTGAAATACCCGAGGGGTAATAGAACGGTCCAAGTCAGGGTATTTTTAAAAAAAGGAAAAAAGGGGAAAAAAGGAGCCGTGCAAGAGAAGGCAAGGGGGGAGGAGAAAATTTTAAATTTTCCCTCTCTCCCTGTCCTCACTCTCTTCCCCACGTCTCTCTCTCTCTCACTCAGCCTCTCTCTCTCGCCGCACCCTCTATCTCTCACTCACTCACACACACACACACACACACACACTCCCTCTCTCTCTCTCTCTCTCCCCCCTAGCCACCGCCCGCGCTGCCGCCCTTCTCTCTCTCTTCCACTCTCTCACTTTGGTTCGGTAAGTGTGAAACCTCTTAACATTCTAACATGTATACTCATGGTTAATTAAAATTCTTAGTCAAAACTCCATATTTTGACCTTTGAATATGATTTTTACTCGCTATTCTAGAAATCCCGGAGTGGAGCTCTTAATTGGTGGAACAACAATCTAAAGTTCTCTCCTTCTTTTGTGAATCATTTCGAGGTAAAAGACTCACCCTTTCTCTATGACTTAGGTTGTTTGATGATTAAGAATAGCGGAATTTTGGGTAAAGGCATCATATGCATGTTGGGGAAGGAATTCAGATCGAAATTGATTGAAAATAAGCCTAAAGATTATAGTGCAAACGCCGTTCTGTACACCCAGAACTGGGTTGACTTTACGAGTATACAGGTAATCCTCGGGCTCTCCAAAAATTACAAAAAAATCATAAAAGGTAGATATACCTATCTTGTGATTGGAAAATTTTGAATTTTAAGACTTGGGGTTAAAACAAGAAAGTTATGGCCGAAATACCGGGACTATACAACACTATCTATAACCGGGATAGTTTAGGACATTATTGATATTCGAACCAGTTAGGCTCAATTCTTATCAAGGGTCATAAAATGAAAGTTATAGTTCATGGCTTGGCCTTTCTAGAGTGTGCTTAATTGAAACATTTTGACATCGAGAGTGAAAGTTATGGCCCCGGAAAGTTGGGGGAAAAATGTGGAAATAAATTGAGCAGTGAGATGTAGTAGTATGTGTGGAGTTTTAATATTTATAACCTCCTAAAAATCTATTGGATGGCTGGATTTGGTTATTGGGCATAAGAAGAAACTTAGGAAAATTATTTGGGTCTAATGGATTATAGAGAGTCAGCCTAAGAGTTGGCACTAACAGATTGTATGATTTTATTAGAATGACTTCATTGCGGAAATAATGATGAAATGTTTTTGGATTAGAATGGGTCAGATTGGGCTATATTCTGGTTAAAGATCGATGTTAACTATGAATGTATAAGTAACTGAACTGAGAGGTTATACTCCTATGTTGTTGAAGGTCCTTAGCCTTCCCTGGGAAAAGTGCATGCATGTGAGCGGCACGTGCCACCTTGTGGATGGACATGAGCCAGGCTAGCGGTAACCATCCAAATTGATGGTAGGCTAGGATATGGTTAAGCAGCTGCGTTAAACCCAAACGCAGGCCATAAGACCCAGTGGGGTCGTTTGCCCTTGTGAACCTGAAATTGAATGAGTGTGACTTGGATTATCATATGTTCCTGTTGAGAATGCATAAGTACTTTGAACTGCTCATGTTGTTCCCTACTCCTAAAATGGTTTGAAATGAATTTGTGTGTGTATTTTGGCTGTTAGGGGTGGCTGTTATTGAGTTTATCTCACTATTCCAAATGTTTTGTTTTCAGGTGAAGTGCATGAGCATGGGGATGGGAACCCGAATTAGCACAAGGCCTCATTATCTACGATTTAGTTGAAAAGAATTAGTTTCAGATTAAATTTGTTTAGAGATTATTATTATTCAGTTAGACATTGTTATATTTGCAGTCAGGACTAGGGCTTATGCTGTGATTTGAGAATAAACTTGCATTAATGTTTTGGTTGATGCTCAGCCTGATATTTCCAAGAAGGAAATACAGAGGTAACACCCCACTTAGGTTTTCTGCTGCCACGTAGGTTAATATTAGTATTTAAAAAGGAATTAAAAAATCGGGGTGTTACACAATACCAGCATAGCAACCAATAATTCTATATTTACACATTTAGCATCTAAAGGATTTTCGTGTATAGCAATTTAAACAGACAAATTAGGGTCATATTAACGTAAACAACTAAGTCAACTTCATTCTAAGCCTAGGTTATAGTCAGTTTTTAAGGGGAACTATGCCCATTTCATTCTAAAATTTTGACGAATCGCTAATACCCCCAGCCTTAGGGGTAGGCGTGTTACATGGGAAAAATGATTGTCCTCGATCGATTAGAGCTCCTATATTATGTTAGCATAATGAAAGGTCCTTTGGTATTTCTCCTCGACTAAAGCAACAGACAACTATGGCTAACTCTAAAAGTTCTCACACACGGAGGGCCCCCTTTAGAAGAACAGAAACTAACCATCTCAATTGCCAACCATCTAAACTCCTACAGATTAAACCTGACGAATCCTTTTAAAAACTCAAGGGTATAAAATTACACTATTTTTAGCTTTTATTTAGGATGGGTTTGTTAAAGATGGCACTGTCGTTAGCTTTTTCAACAAGCTTAATGATGCCAAGTTAGGAGACTCTCCACATGATATAGTGGGATGGGATTTGGATTTTAAAGGTGACTCCACGATTAAATCATATTATTTGAAGCTCCTACATTTGAATTTTCTATCATTACATGATCTTTTCAAAGAAGGGTTCCCTCACAAGCTCATGTGGAGGTCTTTGAATATTTTAAAGGTTTCCTTTTTTTTTTTTGTTTTTGTTTGTGAGGCTTCACAGGAGAAGATTTTGACTCATGACAATTGCCAAAAGAGGGGAAACATCATGGTGTATAGATGCTATATGTGCCAGGGGGAGTTAGAATTAATGGATCACTTGTTGCTTCATTTCTAGTTTGTTATGGCACTCTATGAGCTTGTTTTTAGTTGCTGAGGGATGTGGTGGCTCTCTTCTAACTACATTAGTTTATGAACCATCTTGTGGCTTAGGAGCGCTACTTTGTTAAGAAAGCTAAAAAGAAGAAGGTCCTGGCTTTTCCTCATGTGGTTTTTTCAAGCATTTGGAGAGCAAGAAACCGCAGGGTCTTTCAGGGAGAAGAAACTTCCTTTCAGCGTTTAAAGGACAATTTCACCAAGACTCTTTATTTTTAGGATAAGGGAAATTTTTGCTCCTCATCTTTGATGTGGTTGACCTTATGGATAGCTAGTGTATTGGTTATATATAATCTTTTGTAGGATGCTTTCCTAACATCCATCCATTGATCCTTTTCTTTAATATAATATACATTTTTTTTCTTATTAAAAAAAAGCTTGTAGCGTATAAAATTAATTTAGCAAACTTAATTCATAGCTACAAAAACCAAAAGCACATGCGTATTTTAAATCGTTTAAAGGAAAAGGCTAGTTTATGATTTGGCTGAACCCCTTTTCAAATGTAACACAAGTTTGTTAAACAATAGCTTTAGAGTGAAGAACTTACTCACTCCCGTTGAGAAGACCACCATTGGGCATCATATTAAATAATCCAGCACTCTCCACATTTGGGTGACCCAACCCCTAACGTAGTTATCTTAGGGCCTCCTGAAGTCAAGGCGTCTACTTTCATCACTATAGACCGCATAAGCTAACTGGCACACCCGGACAACACGGTATTCTAAGGTCTAACAGCTACCAAGTCTTATTATAGCACTAGACACCTAACCCTTTGAAAGCTTTCAAATGAATGCAAACCATTCAAGAGGGCTTCAAGAAGCACCACGCTTTCGAACTATCCCTTTTAAATCTATGTTCAACCAAATTGTTCTTTTTGGTGTAAATTGTTTGGTTAAATAGAAGTCATGGTAGCCTGATTCAAAACACATTAATGAAAGTATGAAGCCCTTAAAATGGAGCACAAAACTGGAGTATTCAATAAACTGTTAAGCCAAAACATCGCTATTCAAATCAAAGAAACCATTCGCCCTTTTAAATATAAACAAACGAGTCTAAATCATTATGCGAAGCAAAACTAGCTCAAATATTTGTTGTTTTTAACCACCATTTCAGGAACTTAATCTGCATAACTCTAATCAGAAAATTAGCCCACACAAAAGCAACTACAAGGACCATATACGAGGTTGGATGACAGCCAATAGCACATGTCAATATGAAGAATCAACTTGCAGGTTACGTTTTTTTTTTTTTTTACCCCTAGCAAAGACTCTTTAGGAAGTATACCATTTAACCAACTGTTTACAATAGAATTGAGGTGGTTCAGCTGTAAGCCAGTTCACTGGCCTAGTTCAAAACTGAACTGGCTGCTGAACTGACTACCCGTAGTAGCCCCTCATCTCCGGTTCCCACCAAAGTCAATAGTATGGGCGCACATAAATTCCCTCCATGGTCGAATTACTACTATTCTAAATTTTGAGCCCCACATTCACACTCATGGTCCCCTACTAAATTAGTTAGCTCTAACTCTAAGCATAAATACCCATGGGACAAATCAAATTCAGAACAACAACTACTCATAAATTCTCTCACATTGTTCTTTTCTTTCTCCCCACAACAAACTCCCACACACAATAACCTCAAGCATCAACTTAGCAGATTCGAAACTTGCGTAATTCCTTTATACATTCAGTCTTTAATTTTCACGCGTCCAACCCTATTCTCAGCACATGCAAGGGAATTACAATAAACTAGATCCTTTTGAAATTACTAATAGGTTAGGAATAGAAATTGACCAGTTTAAAACTTATGCTTTAGAGATTGACTTGTAACTTGAGGTGTGCTTGGTGGTTATTGCTTCTCTTTCCTCTTCTCCAACGTCTGCGGCATGTTCTCTTCTCCTTCGGTTCTACCGCTGCTATTTTTGCCTATCCTTTCCCTTCTCTTTCCTTATCTGTTTCTCTCTCTCTCTCTCTCTCTCTCTCTCTCTCTCTCTCTCTCTCTCTCACACGTGGGGGGGAACGTGTGTAAGAGTGATGCGTGATTGGGCTTCGGTTGTGAAGTGGTGGAGTTCCTAAGCTCACACTTTACCCTGTTGTCCTTCACAAATTATACGTTACTTCATGGAGTAACGTGTGACTTATGCCAAAGGTAATTTGGGCTGATGCTCATGAGCTCGCTTCTACATCGCTGTTCGATGAATGATGTATTTTTTCCACAAACCTATCGATGAATTTTATAACGAACTAAGAATTTTTGTATTTTGATGATATTTCCAACAATATTCATGTATTCAAGTTTTAATATGTATTTTTTGTTGTAATATAATTGATTAAAATTTAAATAGTACTTAATTACACATTTTGTTTTAAATTTATTTGCACTTTATTCAAATTGTCAATACATATTGATAAATTTAATATAAGTGCGCTAAATATTTTAACTTAAACATATACTTCTCCCTTTTTTTACAAAAACAATGATGAATATAAGTATTTACTTATTCATCTAAAAAGTATATAGATAAAGAATCCATTTTCCATCACATTAAATATTTATAGATGAATTTTGTAATAAACCGATGAATTTTACAGCAATACTAAAAAATTTTACAACAATACTAATGAATTTTCCAAAGCATGTGTACACTTGCTAATAGCCGTCATTTTTATACAAATAGTTGTCAATCTTCTTCCCATATGCATCAATCAACTTGCTAGGAACTTGCATTGACGTTCATTGCTTTGTTATACGCATAAATTCATCAATTGTTAGAATATATTCATAGGAGTAGTTAATATCTTCATGACCAAAATCAATAAATTTATCAACAATTAATTGCACATTCAAAATGAAACAGTCCAAAAATATTAAAATAAATAAATATTCATCAATTAAATTTAAAAATTCATCAAAAAAATAAGCGTCCACCCTTAAAGTTTTAATCAAAGGACTACAAATCATAATACAAATCAAGAATGAAGCAACATACCACTAACAGTCAGAATAACCCCAGCCTTGGCCATTTGATTGCTTAATTAGTCAGATTTACCAAAACGACATGACTTTGGATCAACAATTTTGATCAATAATATGACTTTCTGCTTGATGCCTTCAATAGTGCCGTCACTGCTCGTCAGCGCTCTTTGTGGTCTATGTTTGAATGGGGAAGAATTAATCAAAGCAAAACTATAGTTGAAATCAAGATCGAGGAGTGAATTGATGGAAATTAGATTTAGAGAATGGAAGGGAAACAAATCAAAATGGCAATGAGAAAGCAACAAACATGAAGATGGGAAAAGAGCTCGCCATTTGTTGTTAAATATGTAGCAGTAAAATAGCATTTTTAAATAAAAAAATATAGTGGAAATTTTTAGAGCGCCAAGCTTAATACTCCAAGGACTAACATATAACAATTGCATTCTCCTCCCCCTTTAATTCCAACGTCATTCCTTCTTTTTTTTCAATTGATTTTCTCTTTTTTTAAACTCACTAAAAAAAAAATGGTGAGTTAAGGTAACTGGGTTATAAATGCTTGTTCTTTTCGTAGGGAAAGAACAGACATGAAATGGGAAGAAATGGAAAATAGTAGGAATGAATGGAATAAATGACATTTTCTTGTGGGAGGGAGAATGAATGGTATGAAATGGTATAAAATGGGAAGTAATGTGAAATTATTTCTTAAAGAGAGTGAAAATGATGCGAAGGCACAGTAGAGAATGGAAATAAATGGAATTTTTCTTGAATAAGTGGGAAAAAAATAGTAAGGAATGAAAAGAAATGGTACGGAATAAAATGCTGTAGGATGGAACCATTTACCCATGAAAGAAGTAGACCCTAAATGCTTAGCATATCACCAAATAGCTATACTAAAAGTTGTTTGATCTAATTCTTAAATTGTTTTTGTTTCTTAAAAATAGTTTTAGTAAACGACGTTCTTGGAGAAGCTATGGCCTGTTTGGCCTAACTTATTATTTAATTGTTTTTATCAATCTAAGTTGTTCGGGCTAACATAAAGAGTAATTTTTTTTGGTTTTTAGTTTTATTCACATATCCTTTGTATTACGATTCTCTAACTTTAGTCATATTCCCTGTCATTCATTTATCGGGTCTTGTACTGCTTTTTCCCCCCTTTTATCAAAATACAAGATAATCCAGTTTTGTACATAGCTATCAAATTTTATATATCTATTTTGCTTTAGCTTTGTATATTTACTTTAATTTGGAGTCGATATTATTAATGCTACAAATGAATTCCACAAGTAATCGAATGCAAGATTCAAAATAAAACCTCATCAATTAAAATAAAGTACTCGTATATATCAATCACTCGGGAAAAAAAGAGAGGTATAAAACAATACATTATTGATCTCATCCCATCAAAAAGAATTATTCAATGATCTACATTGTGGCATAATGGAAAAGTATTGTCATACTGCTTTTCTAAGATTTATCAAAAAGAATTCTTCTAAAACTACCATAAACGAAGGACCATAGCCACATTATATGCTTTCTACTAGGACTGACAAAACCCCGTAGCCACCTAGAACCCGTAAAACCCGCCCCAATGAGTATGAGTATGGGCGGTGAAAATGAAAAAAAAAAAATGGACATAGTGCCAGTATTCCTAAAATAGGAATGTGTATGGCTAAGGGTATGGGTATAGGTCCTACCCATCCCATACCCACCCTATACCCGTTTTATCAATGGTCGCCTCATACCCGCCCATATCCCCCTCATATAAAATCCGTACCAATTTGTTTAAAGTTCTAATTTGTTGCTTATACATAGATATTTTGCTAGTTGCATTGAGTTGTATGGTATTCAAGACTTCGGTAAGGCATTTTGTTAGAAACTGTAATTGTTTAGTACTAATTTATTGCTTTGATTGGCAAACGTTTAGTTGTATTCCACTGATATGATATGTTGCTAGAAGCTCAGTGTTAATGTGACACATTGACTATTTAATGTCGAATATGAGCACAAATGGGTTTAATTCTTTCTGTCTATATATACTTGAATAAAACTCACATACCCGCTACACTTAGTGGGTTTGGGCATGGGTATAGCTTTACAACACCCGATGACTATGGGTATGGGTATGAGTATGTGTATTAATTTTGAAAATGGGTGTGGGTGAGGGTACGACTAAACCTGCCCCGTATCCGCCCCACTGCCACACCTACTTTCTACGCAGACCTATATTCACTATACATACAGTCACTGTATTGTAAACTGTAACATTAGTATGTAACCCTCCCTTCTTGACATAACCCCACGCCCTATCCTCTTCCTTGAAAGCCCACGTATGGGAGCATGCCAAAAACAACTGAAAGCATAGTGATCTCAGCACCCTCAATCCATTCCACACATTCTTTAAAACAACTCAAAGCTTCATCTGAAAAATTCCCCTAAGCCATTCCACATATTAATGCATTCTAAGATGCAATATCTCTTTTAAGCATTTCATTGAATACCTTCTGGGCATCCATAACTCTGTAACCTTATCAGAATTATCCGACAAAGTTGTCTGCAAAAGGACGAATGTCTTTAACCTATATCTAATGACTTAACTATGAATCAAGCTACAACAATGGCCAACCCTCTACCAATGCCAAACTATATCAAGTATGAACTGCATACACATAATTTTTGCAATTAGTTCAATTATTGACATCGAAACTCCAGTTCCTATAACCCAAAGTTTAAGCTTTGGCACCCTCTCTCTTGTTGCCCCACATTTCCCAAAAATTGTTAGTGATAATCTTCAATTGAGGAGAGAAAATGGAATCTAAGAAGCTAAGGTATTGCATGAGTATACATAGGTAGGTAGTGGGATTTGTATTGCTTCTTTAGGGATTTAATTGTCCATTCTTAATATCTCTGTGTTTTGTCAAGATTTGCAAGAAATGAGAAACAAAAGTAGTGATTTGCAGCTTCCGTTTCTCGGGTGAATTTTGCCTAAAACTATTTTTTGAAAATAATTTTTGGTTTTTTGAAAAGAGGCGTTTGGCCTAGTTTCAACTTTTAGATCCAAAAAGCACACTAAAAGTTTAGGTGAAACTCCAATTAGTTCAAATAATTTCACACAAGCATTACAGACAATTACAAAGAGTTAGCTCACTAAACTACCACATTCAACTAGCAAATATAAACATAACTAATCTAATAAAATTAATTAGATTAACAAGCCTAACCAAATAGTTAATTCTGACTAAAATTTCTCCACCCCTTGCATTATGGGGACACCCACCAAAATCTTGAAACTAGTAGGTCAGTTTAATCTGTGTGTTATAAACTGGGATAAAGTTAGTGGAGATGTGATGAGAATGTTTTATGAGTTTTTATCTTTAGAAAAATTTGTGCCTAATCCTAGCGCCACTTTTATTGATCTTATTCTTAAGAATGCAAATGTTGAAAACGTAAGAGGCTTCTAGCCTATTAGCTGGATTAATTGTATTCACAAATTTTTTTCTAAAGTTTTGGCTTGGAGATTGAGGGGTTTCTTCAGAATTCTTACTTCAGATATTCAAAATCTCTTTGTTAGGGGTTGTAAGATTCTTGATGCCATGCACATGGCCAATGCGCTTACTGATTTTAGGGTCAAGTTGCGAGAGACAAGGGTTGTTTTTAGGCTGGATATCATGAGGTTTATGATCATGTGAATCAAGACTTTTTGATCTATGTGTGATGATAACAAACCCAAAAAAAAGTCGACTAATCATGCTTGAACATAATAAAAGAAGGGAGATGAATTTGGTTATTCTTTTACCCAACCAATTTGTTGAGCCCCTAATAAAAAAGAAGGAGCATTGTTGACCGATCGAGAGACTAAATAGGGAGGAGAATTGGTTTGGTCCTTCATTTTAGCTGCCTATGCACTCACCCTCCATACTGCACCATACTTGATTATTATTCTACACTTGAAGAGGCTAGCTGATTTGAAGAGCAAGGGAGAGTTCGTCCACCATATTTTCAACCTAGCTAAAAGACTCAAACTCAAAACCTACCTCTCTCACTCAAAACCAAAGGAAAAGTAAATACAAGGGTCAAGGAAGGAAGAGGAAGAGAGCTACAAAGTGAACATGAACTTAAGGTCTGTTAGTTATGAGCATATTGGATGAGTAGATAGTAGCATTAAGTACATAGGAGCGGGTTTGAGCACTATGGTGTTGAAATTTATGCTTCGATGCTACTATCCTAATTTATTTCGCTTAAGTTGTAGCATTAGTGAACATATGAGAAGTTAGTTGAATAACCATGATTTGGTATGATTTTGGATGATTTTGAATGGTTAGTCACATGCTTTAAATTTTTATATACTACTAGAAAATTCAAAATATTAAAAAAATATTTTGGTTTTTAAACTGGTCGAAAAACAGGCCTAAAAAAATATTGTTGATGTATTTTGAAAATTATTTTTGAAGTTTTGTGTTACATTATGCTTGTAAACTCAAATAGCCAATTCCTGATCTTGCAATTAAAAAAGATTTATAGTAATAAATAATAAGGGAGTTACTTGGTTTTGTGGTGAACGAAAAAAAAGCGTAATAAAAAGATACTAATAAAGATGTTATAGTTTAGGTCACTTAAATAAGTGGCGTTTAACTACTACTTGTTATGATTTCTCGTTAACTTATTTCGGATGTGTTCTTTATTGAAAAAAAGGGAATATAGCTGAATGAGTATTTTTATGAGCTTTCCATTTTCAATAAATTGTGTTACTGATATTTTGGTGAACGAAAAATTTAGATTTTTGCACATGGAACTAATTAGAATGACAGTAAATTTATGATCGAAGGATCATACGCATATTTTTGTTGGAAAGTCACTGAGTTTAATTTTATATCTAGCTTGAGTAAACTAGTACTTAAAGAGATGAGCAGTTATGCAGGCCCAAGTGGCGATTTCTCAGCAGTTTCTGACTAATGTGTAATTTTGTCCATGTGGCACAGATTTGGTAGTGACATATTCCACAGAGTGACAGCTTTTTCACTTAAAAAAGTGACAGTGTTTCTATCCTAAAGAGGTATATTTTTCTCATGCCTTAGACATTAGTCCACTCAGGTAAGAAGTCTTTTAGCCAAATTCATTTTACCATCCTAGATTTATTGGCACAGGAGTCTACTTTTGGTAAGTAGTGGGTACTTAGAGAATCTCCAACCCGAAAAGATGATTACATTGGGAAAAATTGTATTACTATGAAAATATGCATGCTTCCTTTCTTTTGAACTTGTTAAGCTTGATTGTATAATTTTAAGAATTTCAATGGTGGGTTGTTTGTGCTAAAACAGAAGAGGCCAGTGGCTAATTGGAAAAAAAGTTATTTGTTCACATTACTACTACTAGTGTAATTATTATCATATGTTGCGTCTAATACCTATTTTAGTTTTTGTAAGGAAAAGACTACGACTGAGCTGCGGTTTGCTTACCTCCCCCAATTTTTCCCCTATCAGATTATCCACATGACTACAGTAGTGGGCATCATCTGACTTTGAATCGGCCTCGATGGCCACCTGCCAAAACTAATATATATAGTCTAATTGCCTCATCTTCAGGGCCATGTGGACCTAATTGTATTGTAGGGTCATATGGGCCTAAACTTTAGTTTTTAGACTCCGTAGACGTTGAGTTTGAATCTTGTTGAAGGCTACTGGTTATGTTAAATACTTTGGTATGGTGTGCAAAGTTCTATTTTTTAATAAAAAATTATGTGCAAATTAGGGAAAACCCGTCTTGCCTTCTTTGTCCAATGGGCCTTAAGGATCCTTTCAAAGGATTCTGGCGATGTATTGCTCCTACTCGAGGGCAGGGATGCCAAACTATGTAATCAAAAGGATGGGTTCTAGAGAAAAGTAGATTGGTTAGACCCCAATTGCATCTCCTATACATCTTTTGCGGTTCTCGTCAATGGTTCTCCAACTAAATTCTTTTTGGCTTTTGAAGGCCATCGATAAGGAGGCCTTTTATCCCCCCATTTATCTTTAGTAGTCATAACGGTCTTCACTAAGATGATTGAATAAGCTTCTAGTGCTAGGTTCATATTTGGGTTTTTAAGTGGGTTGCTTAAACTTGATAACTTTGTGTCTCACATCTTCTTTTGCAAACGACACTATTATACTTTGTGATATTGATTGTGAAAAAATAGTTAACCTTCATTATGTTCCTACTTGGTTTGATATGATTTGGGCTTGAGAGTTAACCTGGGTAAAAAGCTTTATCTTCCCTATTAGATAAGTAGATAGCATTCAATTACTTACAGGTGGTTTAGGCTACAACATTGATTCTTTTTCGACTATTTAGATTGATCTTCCTCTAATTACTAGATTTAAGCATACAGTCATTTGGGATCCAATTATTGATAGGATTGAGAAAACACTTTCAGGACGGAAGAATAAATACCTTTCAAGACAAGGGAGGCTAACTCTCATAAAAAATGTTCTCTTAAGCACCACTACTTAATGCTTGTACATCTCTCCCTTACCTTCGCCTTGTGCCCAACAAGTTAGAAACAATTAAGAGAAACTTCCTTTGGGGTTCAATTGGGAGCAATTACAAGTATCATCTTACGCAATGGAACATTGTGAGGCAACCTGCGCCTACAAGAGGATTAGGTATGATGGACTTGCAGCTTGCTTTTTTTTTTTTTGGATTGATTGTTGCATGTAAGAAGAGAATCTAAGAATTTTTTTCTTTTGTAAGTCATTTGAGAGAGAATTTGAACATTAGTTTACATTAGTTCCTGTTTATGAAATGAGTGTTGGACATTCGAATATGGCATTTCTAGGTTCTTACACTAGTACAAGCATTAGATCGATTACTGTCGTCATTGTTTGAGCTAATGAACTTGATACAATAACCAAGTAAGACTTTAATAAAGTTCTTCTTAGCAGATGGTCATGGAAATTTATGAAAAGAATGACAATCTTTAAAGGAAGGTGGCTACAATCAAATATCAAATCGTGAGGCCTAGACTTGACTTCATGAATTCTTGAGAGAGAGTTGCATGTTGAGAGGTTGAAATGATAATATTAAACCTATAATTTGGACTAAGTTAAACCTTGAGAAATTATAGTTAGATTTGTTTAAGTAATTCTCTTCATTTTGGGATAATGTTTTAGAGTTTTATTAGTTGCTGCCAGTTCCACCTCAAACATGGTCGGAGAAGGAGGTGAAGTAGGGATGATCCTTAGAGAATATGTCACTCTAATGGTCCAAGGGCTCAGTTCAAGCATCACCGGTTCTAGCATTAAGGCCCAAAATTTAGAGCTTAAGTTAGCCTTAATTTGTTTGGAGTAACAATCACATTTAGGAGCCAATGAAGTGTCCTAACGTGCACCTCTCTATCTTTTTGGAAGCGTATGCACTTCCAAGCCAATGGAGTCCCCACTAATGCCATTCATCTTTGATTGTTCCCTTTTTGTTCATGAAACAAGGTAAAGGTATAACTTCAATCTGTACCCACTGGCTCCATTACTTCATCATATGAGCTCACTAAGACCTTTCTCACTAAGTAGTTTTCACCAAGCATGATGACCAACTTGAGGAACCAAATCACCACATTTACTTAAATAAAGGTGAATCAATCTATGAGGCTTGGGAGCAATATGAGGATCTACTCTGATTGTGCCCTCATCATGGTCTTCAAAAATGGATGCTTGTCTAAATATTTTGCAATGGCCTCACTCATGCTATGAGGTCAACGATTGATGTCGCAGTGAAGGGACTCTCATTAACAAGTTACTAGATGATGCTTACACTCTCATTTAGGAGATGTCCCTCAACAATTATCAATGGTCTAGTGAGAGAGGGAAATCCAACAAGTTATAAGGTAAATTGGAAGTTGATGCTCTTACTTTATTTTTTGCTAAACTAGATTAATAACCTAAAGACTATACTAATTGAATGTGAATGTTGTGAATTTTTGTCCCACTTCCCCTTCAAGTGAAATTGGTGATTTTAGTTGACCATTTGATTATTAGTTGCCAAATTGGGGTCCTTTTGCTCAAGGCCCTAGTCACCAAGTCAACTATGTCAACAACTACGGCCGGAGATTGGCCAATGATCGTTTCTTAATGCTTATAATTCAAGTTGGAGGAATCTCCCTGATTTATCATATAGGACTAAACCTTCTGCTACGCCACAAATGAATGTTGTGCCACCTCCCAATTTCCAAAGAACATTAGCCCTCAAATGGCCTAAAAGTCTAAATTGAAGGTATGATGAAAGCATGCTTTTGACTCAATATAAGCAAGATGAGTATATTGAGCACTTAGCTTCCAAGGTTTGACATGTTAACTACTCATACTAAGATGCTTAAAGCTCAAATTGCTAGCCACGGGGGCTCTTCGTCTAGACCTCCTGGTAGCCTTCTTAGCCAATCAAAGATGAATTATAGAAAATAGTGTAAGGTCATCACTATATGAGTGGCAAACAACTACAGGATCCTCTAGCCATGATGTGGAAGAGAATGAAAAGAATAATGATGTTGTTGTGCAATAGGCGTCAAGACCTCTAATGATGTGATTATTAATGATATTATGCATGATGCTAGTGAGGTTACTAAGGAACTCAAACAAGCTTCCCCTAAACCTTTTACACCACCTTTGTCTTCCACTCAAAGAATGGCCAAGGTTAAACTTGATTTGTTGGAAAACTTTTAGAGATCATCATGAAGCTCTACATTCACACTTTATTTAGCGATGTCTTGTCTCAAATTCATTCCTATACTAAGTTTTTTGAAATACATCTTATCCAATAGAAGAAAACTGGAAGTGCATATGACAGTGGCATTGGTTGAAAAGTGTAGCGCTCCAGTCCAAAACAAGCTTCCCGCTAAGTTCAAGGACCCTGGTAGCTTCTCCATCCCTTAGTTAATAGAGAATGTTCGTATATACCATCCTTTGTGTGACTTAGGCTGAAGCATATGCCTTATGCCCCTTTCTGTGTGCAAGAAGTTGGAAATTAGAGAGAAGAAACCCACCACTGTTTCCTTGCAATTAGCCCACCGTTTTATGAAATTTCATATGGTTGTTTTAGAGGATATCCTTATCAAGGTGGAAGATTTGTATATGCCCGTATTTGTATACACCCGCACCCTAATCATAGTCGAGAGGCCATTCTTGGCCACCACCAAGTGTCTCATTGATGTGAAAAATGATAAGTTGTCTTTTAATGTGGGTGATGATTAGATAGAGTTTTACTTATTCAAAGCTACTAAATTTCCTACTATTTCTTATGAGTGTCATAGAGTTGATATGATTGATAATATAGCAAGGGAAGAAAGTGCTAACTAAAGCTCTAGTGAGAATTTTGAGCAATGCTTATTGAATTATTGTACTACCGAGGATGAGAATCCCATGGTAGCAATGTGTGCTCAATTTCTGGAGGCCACTACACGAGTTCTACCCATACTTGCCAAGGTGAAAAAGTTAGAAATAGAAAATGTGTCCTTTCTTAATGATAAGATTACAACAAAGATAGGAACAAACTTTTCTCTTCTTCCTTGAGGTATGAATTTCTTGGCCCGAACTCTAAGTGTCTTGTTGTTGTTAATGCAAGTCTAGGTACATCCCAAATTGATTCCTTGCATAAACATCTTAGATTTCATTATAAAGTTATATCTTACACCATTGATAATCTTAAAGGGAGTCACTCTTTTGTGTGCATGCATCACAGTTTGATGAAAGATGGCCATGAGCCGTCTATTGAACATCAAAGGAGGATAAGTCCTAAGATGAAGGTAGTGATCCCAAAAGAGGTATTGAAATTTCTTAAGGCCAGCATTATCCACTCTATCTACGATAGTAAGTGGGTAATTCTGGTTCTTGTTGTGCCTGAGAAGGGGGTTGATGGTCATGAAAAATGAGAACATTGAGTTGATTCCTACTAGGAACATCACAGTTGATGTATGTTCATTGACTATAGGAAATTGGATAGGGTCACCTATAAGGACAATTTACTCATTCCCTTAATTGACCAAACCTCTAAAAGATTAGTCAAGAGCTCTTATAATGCTACTTAAGTAGGTATTCAGGGTTTTTTCAAAAATCTATCCATTTAGTGACTAAGAAAAGACTACTTTCATATGTCCATATGGTACATTTGAATATAGGAGAATGCCTTTAGGTTGCGTAATATCCTGGCTACCCTTCAGTGTTGCATGGTGACCATTTTCTCTGATTTTATTAAGGATACTATAGAAGTATTTATGTATGATTTTTCAATACTATGGTACATCATTTGACCATTGCTAGCATAATTTGTCCAAAGTATTGCTGAGGAAATGAACCTCGTCTTAAATAGGAGTAAATGTCATTTCATGGTGCAAGAAGAGGTTGTTCTTAGTCTTGTGGTTTCTAGCAAAGGTAATAAGGTTCCTTTCACTTAGCCAACAGAGTCTAACGAGGCGACTTTACTAGGATTGTTGCTAGTTTTATTGATAAGCATGATACACTTGTTGAATCAGAAGATGGTTGACACGTCCGCAAGCGCATATGTGTCGTAGTATAGATTAAAAGATCGTCCTCAGGGACTAAAGTAATCTATCAAGTTAATAACCTATTGAACTTGCTAGGCAATCAATCTTTTCAAAAGAGTCGATTTAAATAAACTAATTAACTATTAGGAAATCGATCAAGTAGTAAAAAATCTAGGAATTTGGTTCACCAAGTAAAGAGTTGGATCATAGATTTAAGCTTGCACTTTTCATAGATAGAACGATTCAAAGAATTGCAATCAAATTGAATTTAATCCTTTCTTTCGAAACGAACTAAATTGCCTAAAAAAATTCAACTAACACTATCTGGAGTGCTTTTAATTTAGTCTGGGTTAAAGATCTATGAATGCTAAGTCTCCTCATAACAAGCAATTCTTTCGAGTTTCACTAAATCAAGTTCTATCAAGACGATCGAGTAGCGAGTTTCACATTTCAGTACTTCACCCTACTACCTAATATAAGCAAGCAAAATTAGTCAAATTGTACTCACAACGTTCCAATTTCAAGATAGACATGAATAATTCCAAACATGAAATAAGCACAAGATTTCAAGGATAAAGGATCCAAGAACAAAACTATAGCTAACAAATCTCTAGACTAAATAAAACTACTCACTCATGTTTCTAAATTCAACTAAAATAAGAGTTTAAAAGCAATTTCAAAGGAAGGAAGGAAAACTTTACAACCATGGCAGCCTTTGAATTGTGCAACAATCTTCAACCTTCTAAGAGCAAGCTTCTCCCTTCTAATCTCTAGGAAAGCTAAACTAAAACTAAACTAAACTAAGAGAAATGTGAGAGTAGATTATGGTTGCTGCTAAGAACTCTCCTTTTCTGCTTTGGAACACACCCTTTTAAGTAGCAAATGGATTAACCTCAGCCACACAACAAGGGAAGATGAAGAGGCTAGCAGTTATAGGCTTACCACGGTCCGTGGCAACCACCACGGTTGGACCATGGTCTTGGCTGGAACCGAATTTTTCTACTCTTCTCTTGCACCACGGGAATGGCATCTTAGGGGCATTTGTGGGGGTCAACATACACTCAAATAAGGGTTAAATGCCGAGTCAAATGGTCTAAAATCCTACAAATATCATCAAAGAACCATACCCAAGCATAAAATAAGAATAGGAGTATAAATTATGACATTAAGCACATAACTCGCCTTAAAAATACGGCAGAAATGACCTTAAAATGATATGCACTTTAAGCACTTATCAAACTCCCCCATGCTTGAATCGTTGCTTGTCCCTAAGCAACACTAAGACCAAAAATTATTCAAAACCTCCTCAGGATAGACATTTGTAGCATTCAATGGTAGAGCTAATCCAAAGTTAGCCCAACAGATGCAAAAATCATTTAACAAACAGACTAGAAAATGAAGTTTTCGAAATAACTTGATGTACCACAATGTCAGATTTGAATCAACCCCCCAAATCATCAAATACAATCACATTAACATATGAAACAAATGAAGCTAGTAATGCCGGCAGAACCTCACTATACTCATATGGCACTCATCGCACATGTGTTTGAAAAATGCAAGAAGGTTCCCTCAATTCACATTCCATAGACTCAAGTCTATATGAGCTTGACCAGAATCTCTAATTCACCATCACTAGAATGAAATACACATTGGGCAATCATGAGGAATTTTATAAGGTTGTAGCGGGACCATGGGTAAGGTAAGAGAGGAACGCATGTTTTGGAAATGTGGAGCTAGAAGCCATAAACTAAGAGCCAAGCATTTCCAATGTGCTCATATAACATTCTCCTTAGAGCAATACAATTCATCTACAAAATATATCCCCAATTGAAGAGATAAAGAGTTGAAAGTCATAAATACTTTTTACAATCCAAACAAGGCCAACACTCTTTTTATTATTCCTCTTTTTTTCTTTTTGTTTTCTTTTTGTTTTCTTTTTTATATTTTTTTTGTTTGTTCTTTTTTTTTCCTAAAAAAAGTTAGCAACGGGAAACTCATATCAAACTTTGAATTTCAACTTTTGTCTAATCTTTGTACAACAAGACAAGGGATTTCTTATATATAATACAAGAACACAAATCCTTTCACCAAACAACCAAATCCACCAAAAAGATCTCAATACACTTTACTAGTTTCCAATGAAACTCGATGCACAAGGATGAAATGCTCCTCTAGTCTTGGCTTAAGGGTTGGATAATTATTTGGCCAAAAGTTATGTTTGGAGATTAGAATCAATAAAAACGGATATAAGCTCAAAGGGGCTAGCAAGGGATATAATACATAACAAGGGTGACTATTTGGCCTTTTAGGTTAACAAGTCAAAGAATGCCTCAATCATATTGCTTAAATGCGTATGCAAAATGTAATCTTGAATGAGAATCAAAGAAAGTTTTAGAGAAATGATTTCAAGGAAGAGTCACTCATGAATTGACAAGAGACTAAATAGATAAATTAGTCTTTAAAAGCTCAAAGCCTTACGGGATATCTACCAAGGTCATAACTAGCTCATTCGTAGTCATATGCTAAAATTCATATAACGAGACATGGGGTAATCAACTCACACTCAACATATGGTCAAAACATGAAGCTTATTTTCGCAAACTCATTCTCAAACTTTTTTATCCACAATTGGGCAAATCAAAGGATCAATCTAAACTAAAGAAGTCTACCTAGTCTACAAAGATCATCATTGGGATTTTTTTTTCTTCTTTTTTTTTGGTGCAATTTTCAAAGATGCATGTTCCTAATAACAATGGCAAGACAAATGCAAAAACTATGAAAAGAAACTATAAAAACCTAAAATGCTACCTAAAAGGAAAAGAAACCTAAATGTACTTCTAGCATGCTTCTAACCAAATAAGATTAAACCCTACAATGCAACTCTAAATGCAATCATGAATAATATATACAATACATACACAAGCACACACCAAACCAGATCAGGCATCAGACGCCATCAAATATAGACTAACTCCCCCATGCTTGAACAAAACATTGTCTTTAATATGGGCACAAAGTAGAAAAGGGAAGGGGGAGTAGTAAGAAGCAATTAAAAAGGAGGTGGGGAGGGAGGGTGGGGTACTTAACCATAAGAGATATGCCAATCTCGCCAGGTCTCTAAACAAGCCTTATAATCATGAAGGTATTGAGTCTGGGTAGCAAGCATCCTACGGAGCTCGTCGTGGCGCTTTTGGACAAAGTCATGAAGAGCAGCGTTCTCAGAAGCAACATAGGCTCAAAGGCGTACTTGCTTCTCTTAGATGAACCTAAGGGTGGCTTAGAGGCCGACATAGTCAGTGGGGGGTGGTTGGGAAGAAGAACTAGGTCCGACCTGGGAAGTAAATTGGGGTGGAGGAGGTGCAGGTTGAACAACCTCAGCATCATCAGGTACCCAGTTAAGGTTAACCCGGTGAAGTAAGGTGGTCCGATCAACATTGGGAAGCGGCAAAAGCCGATCCTTAGGGTAAATCCAGCACAAACGTCCAGCCTCTACTTTACAAAAGTTCATTATCTCAAAAGTGGCTTGATCAAGCTGCTCGGACCCAGATACTCGATCTTCAAGGTTGGGCTCAACACCCAAAAATCTAACAATGGTAGTGACGATACTGCCAATGACTATCCTATCCTTAGTGCTAACAGCAGCACTATACAACTATCGGGCCAAGAATGCCCCAGGATTAAGTTGAATACCATCAAGCATACATGACAAAAAATATAACTTAGGCAATGACGGGACATTCACACTATCATCCGAGTAAAGAAGTAGCAAGCAAGGGTATGCTGAGCTACCCGAATGTAAGGGTTTCGAATATAGGTGCATTTGGAAGAACTAGTATTGTATCTAACACTCCCCGAAAGCTCACCCCAAAATGTACTCGGGTTGAATTCTTAAGGGACTTGATGGTTTGGTAAATTCCATGTTAGGTGGAAAACCAAATATGCTATTAAAGGTACGTAAGTTCAACTCATAAAATTGCCCTTGCAAATAGAAGGAAATATACCCCGCTTGACATTGAGGCCCTCAAGTGACCTTAACATGTAGAGTACTTGGGAATTATACGGTAAGGTCCTAATGTGTATGCTTCTTAATCTCAATAAAATGTCCCATACCCCCTGTGCAAACAACCACCGTATATCATCTAACAATCCTAAACAGCCTAATAATTCCTCATCATAATAACGCGTTGCCACAACCATTCGTTCATTCAAGCAAGTATATCAGCAACATGGTCGGGGTTAGCTAAACTAAGAGGATGAGGAATGTTACCTTGGGCTAGTGCATTTATGGAAGTTCGGGAGGTCTGTTGAGGCCGTGATGGTACTTGGCTAGATGTTCCTACCTCCTTGATGCTCCTTTGTCTCTTGGTGGGTGCCATGGTTACAAAATGTAAGAAAAATTCAAACAAAAACCTAAAAAATAAGATGTGAGAAAGAAAAATGAAGAATTTAAGTGAAAAAGAAGAAGAATTAGAGAGAGAAGAAGATGGTTATGGAGGATGGGTGAAGGTAAGATAAGGTTGAAGAAGAAATAGTGGAAAGAGGTGAAATTTGTGGGAGAAAGGGAAAGATTAAGTGAAAAGGGAAGATTTTGAGTGAAAATGGATTAAAAATGAGAAGAAATGAGGGAGAAATTAAAGGTGTAACAATGGTGGGTTTAGAGAGAGAATAAGGAGGTAGAGAGAGAGAGTGTGTCAAAGAAGAAGAAGATGGGGGAATGTGGACAGTCACCACGATCAAAACCCTTGACTGCGGCCCGTAGCAGCTCCCCACGGTCCGTGAGGGTTACCACGGTCAGACCGTGGTCTGCTGGACATCGATTTTTTTCTTTGTTTTGCTAGTTGGGCACCCCATGGGCCTTATTGGAGTTATGCGGTCTGTGGTGCCCATCATCTCTTTTTTTCTTTTTCTTGTGATCCCTTCTTCTCTTTTTTTTTTTCCTTTCTTCCCTGTATTCCTTCTTTTGTGTCCTTCTTTTCTCCTCTCGATTTTTTTCTTTTCTTACTATGAAAAACTACCTAAAAATGAAAATCAAAGCTATAAAAGGGGCTTGGGTTGCCTCCCAAGAAGCACTCTTTTAAGGTCAAGAACTTGACCATACTTCTACGTCCGGTCTGGATCGCGACTTTATCAATGGAGTTGCCCACAAGATAAGGCTTGAGTTGCTGTCCATTTACTTTGAATGTACTGGTGGATTTGCTATATACATTGGCTGTACCATGAGGATGAGCCTTGATAACTTGAAATGGTCCCGACCACCGGTATCTTAACTTACCTGAAAATAATTTCAGCTTAGAATTGAATAAAAGGACCATGTCACCAGCCTCAAATCTCTTCTTCAAAATGTGCTTGTCATGCCACTTCTTGATCCTTTCCTTGTAAATGCGAGAGCTCTCGTAAAACTCTAAATCTTAGCTCATCAAGTTCACGTAATTGCAAAGCTCGCTTCTCGCTGGCCACCTTAAGATCAAAATTGAGCATCTTAATTGCCTAATAAGCTTTGTGTTCCAACTCGACCAGCAAATGACAAGACTTTCCAAATATTAAGCAATATGGGATAGTGCATAAAGGAGTCTTATAAGTGGTTCGATAGGCCCAAAGGGCATCGTCAAGTTTTAAAGACCAATCTTTTTGGGATCTATCCACCGTTTTTTCCAAATACTCTTCAATTCCCAGTTAGATAACTCGAATTGGCCACTCGTTTGAGGATGGTACGGTGTAGAGACTTTGTGAAAGACACTACACTTCTTTAAAAGTCTCAAGAGATTTGTTACAAAAGTGAGTCCCATTATCACTTAAAAGAGCTCTAGGTGTGCCAAATCTTGTAAATATATTTTTCTGAAGGAATATTATGACAAGCTTGGAATCATTGGTTGAGGTGGCAATGACTTCCACCTATTTAGAAACATAGTCAATAGCGATGAAGATGTAGAGATTGTTTTGGGAAGGAGGAAAGGGTCCCATGAAGTCAATCCCCCATATATCAAACAATTCCACCTCAAGAATGCCACTTTGAGGCATCTTGTGTCGCTTGGAATGGTTTCTCATTCTTTGACGTCTATCACAAGTCATGACAAATTTTCTGGTGTCTTTAAAGAGAGTGGGCCAATAGAAACCTACATGGAGTACCTTTACAATAGTCTTGTCCGGTCCAAAGTGTCCACCATAAGTCAAAGCATGACAGTGGTGTAGGACACTATGAACTTCATCCTCGGGCAAGCATCTTCTGTATATCCCATCTACAGATAGTTTATAAAGGAGAGGCTCCTCCCATACATAATATTTGGCATCAAAAAGGAATTTCTTCCTCTGTTGATAAGATAGCCTAGGTGGCAGTACGACCACACATCTTAAAATTTACCAAATCAGCATAGCATGGGTTGGATTGGTGAGAAATGGCAAGGAGTTGATCATCCGAGAAAGAATCATCAATTAGGAGTTTTTCACTGGGAGTGACTGGGGCCTGGGCGGGATAATTGATCAGTCACTACATTCTCCATGACGGACTTGTCTTTGATCTCTAAATGGAATTCTTGGAGGAGAAGAGCCCATCGTATTAGGTGGGGTTTTGATTCGATCTTCTACATTAGGTGTTTTAGAGCGACGTGATCAGTGAAAACAATGACTTTGGAGTTTATCAAGTAAGACCGAAATTTTTCCAGGGCAAATACAACCGCTAGGTACTCCTTCTCCGTCGTGGCATAATTGATTTGAGCCTCATCAAGGGTTTGGCTTTCATAGTAGCATATGGCTTGTTGTCCTTTCTCTGGCCTAGAACTACCTCTACTGCATAATCGCTCGCAGCACACATCACCTCAAAAGAGAGCCCTCAATCCAGGGCTGGCATCACCGGAGTTGTAATCAATGCCTCTTTTAACCTGAGAGAAGCACTCAAGCAGTCTTCATTAAAATTAAAAGGCACATCCTTGACAAGCAAATGGGTGAGTGATTTTGCAATTTCAAAAAATCTTTTACGAACCACCGGTAAAAACCGATATATCTAAGGAAACTCCTAACACCCTTTATTAAAGTTGGTGGAGGTAATTTTTCAATCACCTCCACCTTTTCTTTGTCAACTCAATGCCCATATTAGAGACAATATGACCTAAGACAACCCCCTCTTGTACCATAGAGTGGCATTTTTTCCAATTCAAGATCAAATTTGTATCTTCACACCTTTGCAAGACCTTGGCCAAATTATTCAAGCAATGGTCAAATGTTGTACCATACATCAAAAAATCATCCATGAAGACTTCCATTATGTCATCAATAAAATCAGAGAAAATAGCCATCATACATCGTTGGAAAGTAGCAGGGCATTACATAGCCCAAACGGCATTCTCCTGTAAACAAATGTAGCATAGGGACAAATAAAGGTGGTCTTTTGTTGGTCACTAGGATGAATAGGGATTTGAAAGAAACCCGAATACCCATCTAAGTAACAAAAGATGAATTTGTGGCCAATCTTTCAAGCATTTGGTCTATAAAGGAAAGCAGAAAATGGTCCTTTGGGTGGCTTTATTCAATTTTCGATCGTCAATACACATATGCCATCCCGTGACAGTCCGAGTAGAAATTAGCTCATTGTTCTCATTTTTGATGACTGTCATTCCCCCTTTCTTAGGTACTACATGCACCAGGGTTACCCACTTACTATCGGAGGTAGGGTAAATAATGCCGGCTTTAAGTAGTTTCAAAATTTCTTTCTTAACTATCTCTCGCATATTAGGATTCAACCTTCTTTGGTGCTCAATTGAGAGCTTATGATCGTCTTCCATCAAAATACAATGCATGCACACAAATGGATGAATTCCTTTTAGGTCATCAAGAGTGTATCTTATGGCCTTACGATGCATTCTAAGTATTCCAAGCAAAGAGTCAATTTGAGATGCATTTAGACTCATATTAACAATCACATGATAAGTAGAACTAGGCCCAAGTAACTCATACCTCAAAGAAGAAGAAAGAGGTTTCAATTCTACCTGGGGAGCGCGCTGTAATAGCCCGACCCTAAATCATGTTTATTTATTTAATTAAGTTATGTTATTAATTTTCTACATTTATTTATTTCATTTAATCATCCCGGTTGGGAGAATTCATTTCGGATCCGACTTTACAATTCGAGTTTCATTTACGTAACAAATTTCGGATGAATCGTTATTTAGCCCTGATAAATATGTTTTAAAGGATTAAATTATTTTTCATAATGCTTTCAAAATGATAATAATAATAAAAATAAAAAAATTTCGAGCGGTGAATTATTTAAATCGCGTAAGGTGAATTTTTGGACCCAAGCTCATTTGGGCTTGATTTTGGCCCAACAAGCATTACTCCAACTCATTTGACTAATCACCATGAGTTTTGTCGAATTTTCATTGGTTCAAATTTGCTTTTGTTGGGGATAAATTCAGCCAAATAAATTTTAAGTCATTTTTAACCAAGTAAAATTGTAAAAATATCAAGATCATCTTCCTCCTTCTCTCTCCTCTAGTTGTGCTCCCCCTTTTGCTGCTGCCTTCTCTATTTTCAGCACCTTCAGCCACTAGCCCATCTTTTTCTAGCAACCAAGAGGCTGCCATCGGACCGCCAGCACCACCACCAGCGACCCCTCTCACTTCTTCAAGCTTCAAACATCTCTAACTTCCCTTGTTTCAAGCTTAAAGTAAGCAAACCCTAACCTTGTGTTTTTGATTTTTGGTCTTGATTCTTCTTCATGCTATTTTTATTTATTAATCATGCTATATGGATAGAAGTAAGAGTTATTTTGGTGTTTAACATGATTGATGAAGTTTGAAAGTATGTGGGAGTTGAGATAATTCATGATCATACAAGCTTAGGTTGAGATGTTGAATTTGGATCGTTTTATTTGTGATTTTGTGATTTTGGTATTGGTAATTAATATCATGGTGTTGGTATTGATTTTAAAGAAGTTTAAGTGCAAGTTCAAGTGAGACATAAGCTAGGGTTATGAGAATTATGCATGGTTTAAATAATGTTTGTCAACAAGCATGTCATGTGTGTGTTTTAGATTTAAAAATGAATCTTGGATGATTATGAAGTAAAGCATTGTGGATTATAGCTGTCTAAAGTGATGTTGAGGGTCACCCCATGTTTTGGTAATTTCAACAAGTGATTTTAGATGGCAATTATGTGAAAAAGTAGGATAATAAAGTAGGTAGGAAGCTGTGAAGGGCCCGAAAACACAGGGGTCTGTTTCGGGAGAAACTGGTAATGCGTGGCTTGTCAAAAAATTATGAATTTTTGTAGTATGCTAGATAAATGAGTTAGATTTCAAATGATTTTTGAATCACCTTAATCCGAATTTTCTGAAAAACGTTATCGCCATTTTACTCCGACTGTGCAGACCGGAGTAAAACTGTGCAGGGTGGTGTTTTAGCTGAATTTCGAGATTTGTGTGGTGGTGATTGTGTTATGAGCTGTAAACAAAAGTGTTGCGGAACTTTTGATCTGTTGAAATTGGGGTTTTATAGCTCAATTAGAGGTCAGGGGTGAAAGTTATGAATTTTCTAAGGTGGACCTTGAATCGGTAACAATTTTGATTGTACTTAGAAGCTTATTTGGTTTGGAAAACTAAGCTGTACGGTATGTGCTATGAAATTGAAAAAGTGGAGAGATTAATAACTCAAGATCAGTGTTTATTGGTCCAAACCGGTGTATTTAAAGTTATTCTAAACCTACCACTGGTCCAATTGCCTTCAAACCTTTGTTACCCATATCAGAAATATCAAAAACCCTTGATCAATTATAACCATCAAAGTTTTTCTTTTATGATCTTAATTATTATGCCAACATTGTTTCACTTTGAGTTAAATTACTCTAATTTATTTAGTTTTCAAATCATGTTGACAAAGCTTATCTTCTACTGAATTATTTGAGTTATGAATGCCTTTTAATGAATTTCTACTACAATCACAAATTATAAAAGTCAATGTTGTTTACTAATTGCATATACCTATAATTATTTTTCTTAAACAGAAATTGGGGCCTAGTCTATCATTTCCCATTGTGCATAAGTATTATTAAGTAAGATTGCTTTTTAACAACTTTAGGTATATTCATGGTCTGTATCTTTAAAAATCAGTATGTATTTGTCAAAATTATAATGTTTTGGCAAGTACATCAATGAATCAGTTTAATCAGTTATTTATCACATAATTAGTGACCCCATCAGTTATCATTTACAGGGCATAGCCCTTCAGTTACCCGCGCGGCTTTAGGCCAGGTCCCGATTGGCTTGGCAGCAATTCATCTATCCATAGATCGTAACAGTTACAAGGGGTTCACTGCCAGATAACAACTAGCAATGCAATTTTACATTCATCTTATTCACTGTTTTAACTTAAAATGAATTGCAAAGCAGGCGCCTAACCAATTTATGTAATGATCATTTTACAATATAGGAATGCATGTACTGAGTTTCAGCTCTCATTTTTGAATTTTTTTGATATTTTCCATTTTAGGTGATGAAGTATCACATGTTTCTCCATTTAGCAAGCCCTTTTGGAAGTCAGTAGATACTTACAGTGGATTCAGCATAGCAAGAATGTTGGAATCAATCTCAAGGTCAAGTTGGGTCTATATTCAATATACTTGTGTAGTATGGAGTATTAGTTAGTACATGGTACGATTAAGTTGATTGTATTGAAGTTGAACTATTGTGGACTTTGGACTTGGAGTGCTTCATTTTACTAGATATTGTGATTGTGAACATGAGTTACAAGATTACCTGGTTTCAGTGAGCCCTGTCCTTATCAGTGCGGCGGTAGCGTCTTCCATCATTAAGTCTTCTGTTGCGGTTATCTATGAATCGAGTAATTAGGAATTTGGGGGCCTTACACGCGCTCCTCATCAGACAAGGAATTCGCATCACTTACCAAGGTATGTACTTTAGCCAGCATAGGTGGAACTGGTGGAGAGGCTTACAAGAATTGAACACATATTGCTACTTTGGTATTTGCATCCTTATTAAACTATTAGTGAACATACAATGCTTAAGAGGGTCATCAGATTCATGGTTAGAAATGGTTTCCTGTACCAAACTATCAACCACATCAATCATATGACATTCATCAGAAATGGAAGGAAACTTAGAAGGCTTAAACAAGTTAAACTCTACATAATCATCACCCACATCAAAAGACAACTTACCATTTTTGACATCAATACGACACCGGCGGTGGCCAAGAACGGCCTCCCAAGAATGATGAGGGTGTGCGTATCCTCCTCCATCTCAAGTATCACAAAGTCCACTGGAACATATAAACTTTAACTGGGACATCCTCTAAAATACCCACTGGGTATTTCACAGAATGATCTGCTAATTGCAGGGAAATGGTGGTGGGTCTCATTTCTCTTAAATCTAGCTTTTCACATAAAAAAGGAGCATCAGCTTACACTTGACCCCAAATCACACAAAGCACATTCAATAGACACATTCCCTAACAGACAAGGAGTTGATAAGCTACCGGGATCCTTAAGCTTAGCAAGAAGCTTGTTTTAGATCGCGGCACTGCACTCTTCAGCCAAGGCAACAGTCTCATACACTTCTAGTCTTCTTTTATTAGAAAAAATTTCATTCAAAAATTTTACATAAGAGGGCATTTGAGACAAAGCATCAGTAAATGGGACGTTAATGTATAGTTTCTTCAAGACCTCTAAAAATTTCCTAAACTACAAATCAAGTTTAGCCTTAGCCATTCTTTGAGGGAATGGTAAAGGCAGAGTGTAAGGTTTGGGGGAGTCTTTAGGAACCGCATTAACACCCTTCACAACATCATCTTTATGCAAATTAGTAGGGGGAATAGACAGCCCTGTCTCAATAATCGCAACAGTATCATCATGCTTAGAATGTAAAGAGTCATCATTGCTTACCCTCTTTGGTCCCTCAAGTTGTTTACCCCCTCTTAAGATCATGGTATTGCATTGCTCCCTAGGATTTGGCTCTAGTGTACTTGGGAATCTCCCTTGGGGTATAGATGAAAAGGTAGCTTGTTGAGCTAAGTGGGCTTCCAATATCTTATTATGAGTTATGAGCACATCAACCTCAGAGGCTAATTGCTTTATATACTCATCTTGTTTTTGTTACGCCAAAAGCATACTTTCTATCATGGCCTCTAGGTTAGACTTTTGAGAAGCTTGTTGGGGAAAGGGAGGTCTTTGAAATCCGAGGGGTAGCCTAGCATTCATTGGGGGCATAGTAGAAGGGTTAGGCCTATATGAGAAATTTGGATGGTTTCTCCAACCCGGATTGTAAGTGTTCGATCATTGGTCGGTCTCGGGTTGAAATTATTGACATAATTGACTTGGTCGCTAGAACTTTGGCAAAAGGACTCCCAACTTGGCAATTCTCAGTTAAATGGTCAATGTAACCACATATTTCATATAAAGGGGGAGGGCCACTAGAATTCACAGCATTGACATTTAATCATTCCAACCTTTGAATCATAGCATCTACCTTAGCATTAAGTAAAGTAAGTACATTAACTTCAACCTTACCTCTAACCCGCTTGGGTTGGCCTCATTCGTTGGACCATTGAAAATTGTTGAGCACCGTCTTCTCTATCAAATTATAGGCCTCGTCTTCAGTCTTATTCATCAAAGTTCCTCCTACCACCGCATCAATAGTGTACCTCACAAGTTAGGTCACACCATTATAGAAAGCTTGAACAACCATCCATCGTTGAAGGCCACGGTGAGGGCACAACCGCAACAAATCCTTGAACCACTCCCAAGCCTCATAAAATGTCTTATCATCCCTTTAAGTAAACTTGGTGATTTGATTCCTCAACTTGCTATTTTCCTTGGTGGGAAGAATTTGGCAAGGGAAGCTCTAGTAAGCTCATCCCATGTGATGATACATCCCGAAGGCAAAGAATGTAGCCATGCTCTCGCGTTATCCCAAAATGAGAAAGGAAACAGCCGCAGTCGAATGACATCGGTGGAGACTCTATTAAGCTTCAATGTGTCACACACCTTTAAAAAGACCGAGAGGTGTAAGTTCGGGTCTTCCAAAGGAGTGCCTCTGAATTAGGATTGTTGCACCATGGAAATGAGAGCCTGCTTGAGCTCAAAATTATTTGCCTTAACATTAGGATGAGCGATACTTGAGGCGATGCCTTGGACTCTTAGGGTAACAAATCCCTAAGCGTCCTTCTTTGGTCACCTCTCCCTGCCGCCATGTTTGGTGAGGTTCTTCTAGCCTTGCATCTTTGTTCCTCAAGTATTTGCTTCTTCCTCCTTAAACGAAAAGTCCTCTCAATCTCAGGATCGGGTTCGTATAGAAATGGACTTTGCATAAATGGTGAAGATTTCTACAGCACAATCACCAATGCTACCAACACAATCTAAAAGAAAAAGGAAAAACAATAATAAAACACTTAGTCAATTTCGTAAGACTAACTTAATAATTAACAATTTGGTCCCCGGTAACGACGCTAAAAACTTAACACGTCCGCAAGCGCACGGGTGTCGTAGTATAGATTAAAAGATCGTCCTCAGAGACCAAAGTAATCTATCGAGTCAATGATCTATTGAAATTGCTAAGCAATCAATCTTTTCAAAAGAGTCGATTTAAATAAACTGATTAACTATTTGAAATCAATCAAAGTAAAACATCTAGAAATTTGATTCACCAAGTAAAGAGTTAGATCATAGATTTAAGCATGCACTTTTCATAGATAGAATCATTCAAGCAATTGCAATCAAATTGAATTTAATCCTTTCTTCGAAACGAACTAAATTGCCTAAACAAATTCAACTAACACTTTCTAAAGTGTCTTTGATTTGGTATAGGTTAAAGATCTATGAATTCTAAGTCTCCTCTTAAGAAGCAATTCTCTTTCGAGTTTCACTAAATCAAGTTCTATCAAAACGATCGAGTAGTGAGTTTCACCTTTCAGTACTTTACCCTACTACCTAATATAAGGAAGCAAAATTGGCCAAATTCCACTCACAACATTCCCATTTCAAGATAGACATGAATAATTCCAAACATGAAATAAGCACAAGATTTCAATGGTAAATGATCCAAGAACAATACTATGGCCAACAAATCTCTAGATTAGATAAAACTACCCACTCATGTTTCTAAATTCAACTAAAACAAGAGTTTAAAAGCAATTTCAAAGGAAGGAAAACTTTACAATGGAAAGCTTGAAGAGGGACTTAATCTAAGATCACTAGAGATACTTGCTCAAAGAGAAATGGAGAATCCCGGCTTCTCTTGTGCCTAAGAATGCTCAAATGACCGTGTCCCTTTTCAGCACTTGACTTCCCCTTTTATAGAGGGTTAGGGGTACATAGGATGCCCTAATGGCTACAGGACATAAAGATTTTTCACATGGCTACAGTACACACTGATGGCTACAGTATACTACTTTATTTTACAGACCAAACACCTGTCAAAATAGTACAATAATGGGGCAGTCACTTTTCAGAACTTTAAATGATGATAAGACTAGTCATCATTATTGAGATGCTGCATGCCTTCATCTCCAATTATGTTTTCTAGACCATCATTATCAGGATAATCATCAAAATCTTCATCTAATTGAAGATGCTCTGGATCCCATTTCTCTAACAACTCAAGAAGCTATTTCTTTCCTTTTTCCGATAAGAATTTTCCAGCTCCAACGTCAAAGAATTTTCCTCTTTCCTTCCACTTTCATGTACTCTTTAAACTCATTACCATAGGCAAAAGTGGTATTCCCACAATGTATTAACATTTTTCCTTGTTTAATTGATGCCCAACATTGATGATAAATATTGAAAAATCCAATGGCTCTTGCTAAAGCAGGATCAATAGCTAGATGCACTGGTTGTTTAGAAACCCATTCTTATCGTTGATCATTGAGATCATCGTAATGAACGATCTAAATAAGATAATGGGCTGGCTTGGTTTTTCCACTTTCATACTCGATTAATGTGCTATACACTTCTAAATTTATTCATCTTCGAACTGGAAATTTTGTTGGACCACTAGGAGATGTAAGAATCCAATGGATCCTTCTGAACATGCATTTTTGAAATTTTGTTAGTTTTGAGAAAAATGAAAACTTTGGATCTGAGATTTCTATGAAGTAAAGTACCATCCCGTATTCCAAGGCTTTAAAGACAGGGTCATTTGGAGATAATGAATTTGCTGGAAAACTAACACCACCAACTCCAGATTTATTTGAAAAATAGATCGTTGTACCCAAAGACTCCCAAATATCATAAGAATAATGATGATAAAAGTCGATGCAGGCTGCTTACCACTCATTGAACCATTTTTCTTGAACATGAGAACTTATTTTTTTTTCTTGGATATCATAAGGACATCTAAGGTAATTAACTTGTTACTCTAGAAGGAAAAATCTTTGGGCTATTAGGTAGGCTATAGGTAGTAGACCAAGATCTACTTTTTGTATGAAATTCCAAGTTATCAATAAGGACTCTACTAGAAGGAGAAACATGGTCTAGTAGGAATGACATTTCATTAAGGATTTCCTCCTTTTCTGGAAGGAGGTCGACTTTGATGATCACTATTGGCGAGTTCTCGAGTTAAACTGTCTGTCAGGGAGTTCTTCGATCCTTGTATATGTTCAATAGAGAAGGAAAAGTGGTTAAGCTATAATTGCCAACGCAAGAGTCGCCCTTGCACTGGCATATTTGATAAATTCTTTTTCATAAAACCAAATATTCTTTTGCAATCAATTCGAATAAGAAAAGGTTTTGGGGCTAAAAAGATTAAGAATTTTTCAATTCCCCTAATGACTGCAAGGATTTCTTTTTCCATTGTAGGATAGTTGCATTTTGCCTTATTAAAACTTCCACTGCAATATTTTCAGAGTTTTTCTCTTTCTTTGATTTTGAGTACCGCACTCCAGTGCTAAATTGCTGGCATCTGTTTCAAGAATTAAATCATCTCCTTTATTAGGCAAATTAAGAGCATGAAGATTTTTACACATCTTTTTGAAGTTTTGAACAATCTTTGTATCATTAATGGTCCATGCCAACTTACTTCTTTCTTGGGTTTCTGCTGCAATGGCTTTCTTAATTTAGCTAATTCTGCTTTTAATTCTAAAACTATATAAGTGATATAGTTTAATTGAGGTGCGATTAGAGATAGACCTTCCGGTGAGTGAACAATATGTGAATAACTTGGTCCAGGGCAAGCAGGTGATGATTCTAGCATTTATCACAGCTAAGCACAGTTAATTAGCTAAATTAGTAATTAATTAGCTTAATTAATCATTATTTAGCCTAATTATCTTAATTATTTTTGGCCACGTGGCTCTGATACCAGATGAAAGAGGGCTTCAAATAGTACTAATGGGCAAAATATCACAAACACAAATTTAGATTTTTCGAAAGTAAGTTTTTAAGGATTGAGGGTAGATTTGCAAATATGAAAAGTTTAGGGCGTTTGTGCAAAATAGGTGAATAGTGCATAGGGTTCTTTGTGCTAGTTACCATAAAATACAGGACACCTTATAATTAGCTATCAAATTAGAGGGCCCTTAAAATATTTTACAATAAACAGAGGATACCTCTACGTAGTTTTTCTGTGGTTTGACGCTTTTTCCCTTAAGCAAAAGTCTCAAAATCAAGCTTTGTGGATGGAGAAAACCATATTAGGAGAGTTATGATCCCTCCTTTTGGGTCGAACGATAACTCAAACAACTAATGAAGAGTTGAATAAAAAGATGGTTTGAAGATGGCAACTTGTCTTTGAGCAACTCTTGTAATCTTTAACGTGTGGGGCGAAATCTTATACTTTCGACATGCAATTGTGTTGATATTGTGTACTTAAATATAGACTTTGTCGATGCACTTGGTCAGAATTTGAAATTTTCAAAGATGAGTTGTGGGTTGGTAATGGACTTGAATCCATGTGGCTTGAGTCTGATTTTGTATAAACAAGCTACTCAATCTTCTCTCTCGATCTTGGTTCACTTAGTGGTTCGAATGAGCGTATGCATTATTTCTATCATTTGCTCAAGGATTGCCACATATTAGGTGCAGGGAGTTGACAACTCTCAATTTGCTATCTTTGTACCTAATTGTTAGTGTTATGTAAAGTTAATACATATTTCATACATTTGTAGGTGAGAAAAAAATATAGAACTTTAGTTGCAAATCAAGCAATTTGGCTAGGACTCTTCATTACTTAGAATTCAAGAAGTTCGAGTCAACATTTAATGGGCTTCACGTAGCTCAAAACCTCAAGCCTAGTCATATGACATGCACTAACTCTTGTAGCTTATTTCATCATGTGGACATGTTTCTTCGTATTCCCTAGCTGGCCACTATTTTGACCTCATACTCTAGCAAGTTGTTTCCCAGGCAAAGAAATGAAGCCATGTGTGGGCCTTTAATCGGCCATTAACCTCCAAACAATAACCTTAATACGATGGCTATGCAATAGTTTTAACTGTTTGTAATCTTTAGACTTGAATAATTCATTCTGGTATAGATGAGTTATGTCAAATTCGAATAGTGTATGTCAAGCTCCGAACGATCGATGTCATGTTTGAATATATCATGCTAGTCCAAAATAATTATGTCACGATTGGATTATATGTCTTGCTGGGTTGAATTGAGCTTGCAACCCTGTCACTCCATGGCCACAAAGCCAATAATATCCTAAGTCGATATTAAAATTATTGTTATGAGGTTAGTGGTCAATCCAAGGTCCAATTTGTCCTTATTATCCGGACTTATCATTTTTATGCATATTATATTTAGCTTAATCAAGTCAGTTTAGCTACTTTATTTTCTGAAATCAAATTACCCTTTTCAAAATTATGTAAGAAGATAGATTAATTCTAGGTACTGCATCAATTCTTCTGGGAGCAATACTTGAATCCTCACCTACATACGATAACTTTGTATACTTGCAAATAGTTGGGTTTATTTTAGAACTTGAAAAATCCATGCCAACCTCTATATAGGTCTATTCTGTTCATTAGCAAATAGGGCTTGGTAAATGGGTGAAGTTGGTAGAAGCAGGTAGAAGTGGGTAGAAGTTGGTAGAAATTTGTATTTTTTTTAGGAGGATTGGTAGAAGTTGGTAGAAGTATGTAAAAGTTGGAGGATGTTGGTATATTTTGCAAAGGAATGTGCAAATTTTTTTGTTTAGGTTTTCGCGTAATATTTTTGATAATTAAAGAACTAACTAAAATTTGGTAAATTTGTAGATTATACTTGTTTTAATTATTTGTTAAGTGTTGTTGTAAATGTTTATATGTTGACAGCTATTAATATATTTATGACATTTTGTAATGTAATAATTGGGGGGAAAGTTTATATGCATAATTAGAGTTGGAAAATAGATTAGGTCAGATAGGCTTCGTATTCATGTCGAACTTAAATGAATTGACAATTCCTCAAGCTGAGGAAATCCTTGACTTGTACCCATTTAATTTTTAAACATATTGACTTGTTTAACCCATTTAAGATAAACAAGTTGAATTTAGTCATCTAATTATCCATTTATCCAATTAAGACTTTCAAGTAATACGTAATTACATAGAGCATTAAAAAATAAGTTTACATACCACATTGTGCAATTATGTCCAAAACTCACTTGATTCATTATAATTCACATTTTCATATTTAACTTTAAGTTTTATGTTCTTAATTATCAAAAAAAGGGTGAGCAGCTAAATGATGAACGGGTAACCGGGTTGATTTGTTTAATCCATTTAGCTAAATGGGTAACATAGGTATTTTTTTGTGCCGAAAATCTTGACGTGAACTTAACGCATTTAATTAAATGAGTTGAATGCGTCAACTCATTTAATTAAACGGGTTGAAGATTTGTACCCAAACTCATTGAAGTTCATGTTGGTAATCGTGTTGCGTCAGCTTTGTCTGGCTATATGTATAATTACTGTTTCAACTATGCCCTCGTTCAATGCACCAGTCCCCAAAAAAATAACCAAAGGGCACTTTTGTGGTTAAAAACTTAATTAGTTTTCACATGGCAATTTATAAATTGTTAAAATTTTGAAGGATGTTTGTAAGAGTTGTTAAAGATTGGTAAAGATGGGTAGAAGTTGGTTAAAGTTGGTAAAAATTAGTTAGAGTTGGTAAAAATGGTTTTTTTTAAAGAGTTAGAAAGGGTGGGTTGAAGTAAGTAGGAGTTGCTAAAACTAAATTTACCAATGAAAAGAACAGGGCCTTAGTTAATACAAAAAGAAAAACAGTGGAAAATTAATAAAAAGAATTTACACTTTCATGAGCAAAATTTAAATATTTTAAGTCCTAAATATTAGAAAAAACTTCTATTAACCTATCAAAGTTTAACTATCTATCTCTAAGATTATGACTCTAAAATTTACTAAAAAATATTAACAAAAGATTAGTAGTATAAAAACAAGAAGAACAATCTATGATGATTATAAGGTCTATTTTGGTTAAGTAGGAGATGAAAATAATAAAAGTATTAGGCATACCAACTATGTACTGATAGCCAATGTGTTGATCCAAAAAAAAGTGACACCTAAAATTTTTATTTCTTGAATATAAGTTAAGCTGTTGTCGAAGTTAAATAACTTGTGTTATGAAATTCAAACATGAATCTTAATGTTTCTGATTACAAATGTTGTCCTTAGGGATATCACTATTCAGTAGAGGGATTGACTAAATTGAGTAACTATGCTTTACTATGCTTTTACTATGCATCAATTACCTTTCTATACATGGTTTCTGATGATAGTCCACTCCCCAGTCATGAGTTTATTGTTTTATAGTTTGTGTTTTCTTCACAGCCCAGTTACTGTATGCAGATAACTGTGATGGTGTCAATCTCATAGTTTTTATTGGAGAAACTACCATCAATTTGGTTAGAAAAAATGTCCCGAGGGTATTGTTGTTTGATATGCAGATGTGATTCTTTCAAGAATCATTCTATATGTCTTTAGCTCTTTGCTATCTGTACATCTTACACTTCAACTAAATTTCTGTCATATCCTAATTAGATTGTCCTATAGCTTTTGCTGTTTGTTATATGGGGCTTCTACTGTTGCAAGGTGAGCTTCTTTCTTCCTGTTTTCTTTTCTTTTTTTTCCCCTTTATTTAGTTCTTATTTACTGAATGCTGCCTTTGAGTGGCTGGTGCAGATGTCTTACACTTATGATTGATTTTAAAACTTATGCTACCTCTAATTTAACTAGTGGCAGATTGGATGGGATTCTGTGATGAAAATGGGTGTAGATCTAAGAGATCTATTTTTCTACGAGGCATTTTTGTACTATAATCCTATTCTCCTCGTGATTAGTAAAAAAAATTAGTTTGTTTTTTAGGAATAATATTTTGTATCACTTCATAATCTGTGTGGATTTTCATTGCGGATCTTGTTGGTTTGGCTTTGGGGAATAAATTTATGGGTGTTTGCTCAGGCCAATGTTAATTATGCAAAAATTTTTGACCTTGATCAAAATCATGTAGCTCATACAGAAATATAGATGGTAATTAGTTGTTTTTTTCTCTCTTTTATATTGCCTATAATGCTATAACAAGAGGCACCACCACAACAAAGTGACTTAGCACCATTCAATGATGTTCTTTCTAAAGTGGGTGTGGGAATGTAGGATTTATGCATCATCACTCATGCAAGAGCTAGAGAGGTTGTTCTTAGAACTCCAAGGGCCCTTCCAAAAGATAACACGGGTACTATGAAATTCCTTCATTCTTCTGTTGTGTTTGGATTAGAAGGATGTTACGTTACTGGCAGTTTATGGAGTTTCAAAGTGGACATGGACCAAAACTTTTCATTAGATCTTTCGTAGAAGTTAGCTATCGGATTAGAAATCAATTGTAGGCAAGGAAAATTTGGGACAAGTTGGTAAAAATGTCATATGGTAAAGGAGAACAATGAAAAATCCAAAGAATATGTATAAGAAGAGAAGAAAAAGGATCGAAAGGAGAAGCTGGAAATCCTATGGAGGTGAAAAAGCACATCTAATTCTATTTGTTTCTTATGCAGAGGACAAGCAATAAGAGGGAAACAACGTGAGCATGTATGAGAAGGATAATCTCACAAACTTGGAAGGTAGATCTTACTATCAGTGTCGACTCAAGCCTTGTAACTTTGTGAGTTTAAGTTCTTTTGATCGTGATTTAATTGGAATTTCTATAATAGGCTGTTGTTCGATATTATGGAAAATATCTCTAAAATGATTAAAAACATAAGACTATGAGAGGTATTAGACAAATTGTAGAGGTACCCAATTCTCTTCACTTTAAACCCCTTTTTTCAGAGTTCCATTTTGATAAGTTTTGGTCATCAAAGCGAAACCTACCACATGCAAGAACACTTGGGACTTAAGGGTAAGATTGGTATCTACATCCATATGTTTTTGTCTAATATTCTGCATACCATCTCAAATATGGTTAAGACCATGAGGCAGAGTTAGCGACTGAGATAAATTGGCCAGGCTCTAAAGTTGTCCAATTTACTTCCCTTTAAGCACTTTTTCTGGGCTCCACCCGGATAAGTTTTACTCATCACAGTAAACCTAGTTCATGGAAGAACTCTTTCCAAAATGTGCATGTTTTCTTCACCACGTTTTCTTCGCTCTTAATATTCATCTCAAAATTTTATGACAAAAAATAAGCATGGATAAAAAGCATCTAGGCTTTAGATTCACCTTATTTGAACCTTATTCCTAAAATAAACCTCTTTATTCCTAAAATAAACCTCTTTCAGAAGTTTGGATTCCCATTGTCATTGGGGCAAAGACTACATAATTGCATTTCTCATAACCTGTTAATTTTGTAAAATAATGATTTTGAAAGCTAATCTCCTCATGGATTCATATATCGTGTCAAAACTTCTTGAGAAGTTTTGCTGAACCATTTTGCTTTAAATTTGCAATTTTCTTTTAGGGTTGAACAAAAATGCTTTTTAAGCAAATAATTTAACAACTACAACTACAATAACTACTCCTAATGTAGGTCTTGTTTACATGGGATTTGGGGAGATCTAGATGTAAGCAACCTTATCTTTGTAGGTAGCATTACCCATAAAGAGGCTAATTCTAACAAACACGTGAAAAGGATTAAGAAAACATTTGGAGTTTAAAAATCTTTGAAACAAAACATGAGCTAAACACACAAAAAAAAAAAAAAAAGCGTAATAACTAAACCCAAAAAGAAAATGACTAGAAGACACAAATGAAGAAACAACAATAAGACATGTACAGGACTCCACCTAGCTGTTCACGCTCCCCAAGTGTCAGTGCCAACTACATAAAGTGATCAGCATTAATTCTAGACCTCCACAACCTGCTATCCTGAGTCTTATCCTTTGTTAATCCTACTGTCCTTAAATTGTGTGTAATTACTTTGTTCTAATTCTTCTTATAACTACCTTGACGCCTTTTATCTTGCAGAGGAATGATACTTTTGCAACTCCTCACTAATGCATTCATACTTTTCCTCCTTATATGACCAAACCATCTAAGTCTAGCATCTCTTATCTTATCCTCTATAGATTCCACTCTTACTTTGTTCCTGAAAACTACATTTCTGATCCTATCCAATTTCGGGTGGCCATACATCCAATGGAGCATCATTATCTCAGCAACTCTCATCCTTTGGACTTGATACTTCTTGACAGGCCAATACTCCGCTCCATACAGTAATGCTAGTGTAACAACCATATGGTAAACCTTCCCTTCAATCTTAGTGGGATCTTCTTGTCGCACAATACCTTAAGGCATTCTTCTATTTTTTCCTTCCTACCTTTATATGTTATACATTAGTTATTATCCTCACCAATATATCCCTGTTCTTGAATGGTCTAGATATCTGAACTTCTCAAGGTTAGGTATGGCTACACTCCTCATGGTTATCTCATCTTCAGTACCACATGGTTATCTCATCTCCAGTACCACCCTTCCTGCCAATGATTCGATATTGTAAGTATTCAGTCTTTGATGTACTCAACCTAAAGCCCTTAGCCTCCAAGGTGCCTCTCCGTTGCTCCAACTTATTGTTACCCCTTCCTTAGTCTTATCAATGAGAACTATATTACCAGCAAATAAGATACACCATGTTACCTTCCCTTAAATCTCTCTAGCGAGCTTGTCCATAACCAAAATAAAAAAACAGTGCTCAATGCTGAACCTTTATAAAGTCTAATGTCCATAAGGAAGTCATTTGTATCACCTTTAATGTCCTAACTCTTGTCCATACTCCTTCGTACTTATCTCTAATAACTCTAATATAAGTAATCGGCATGTCTTTCTTCTCCAAGCACCTCCAAAGAATTTCCTAGGTACTTTATCGTATGCTTTCTCTAAATCATTGAACATGTGGAGGCCCTTTTCCCTATCCTTATACAGCTCCATGAGGCTTCATATGGGATGAATAACTTTTGTAGTGGACTTACCTGGCATAAAACCAAATTAGCTCTCAGAAATCCTTATATTCTCCCCCATCCTTCTCTCTATCACCCTTTCCCACAACTTCATTGTCTAGGTAAACAATTTTATACCTCGATAGTTATTGTTGTTTTGAATATCACCCTCATTCTTAATGTAATAATTGTACTAAATCTCAGTTCATGCAGCGTCTTAACAGTCCTAAATTTAACATTAAAAAGCCTTGTAAGCCAATCAAGGCCCTCTTCTCCCCAATTTGTTTCAGATCTCTAGGCCGATAGCCTTACCAGGCTTCATCTGCCTAAATGCGTCTATAATATCCTTTTTGGTGATATGCTAGCATGGTCTAGAGTTTTGTTGTTCCCCCGAACTCCTTTTTACATTTTGTTGGCAAAAGTCAAACCTCTCCCCATTAAAAAGCTTATAAAAATAGTTTTGCCACCTTTCCTATATTTTGGAACCCTCGATAATGATACTCCTGTCTTCATCCTTAACATCTTACACTATCTAGATCTCTAGTTCTTCTCTCCCAGGGCATAGCTAGCCTGAAGACCTCTTTCTCACATTCCTTAGATTCTAGGATCTGATATAGCCTTTTGTAAGGCTATTGTGACTACTTTCTTAGCATCCCTTTTCATACTCTTTTATTGCACTTCATACCTTTTTTTCCTCCTTTGACCCACTACTTACTAAAGCCATGTATGCCTTATCCTTCGCCTTTACTTTGTCCTTCACCTCTTCATTCCACCACGAGGCTCCTTTGGCTCTTCCCCCTCCTTTTGAGACTCCTAAGATCTCCTTAGCTGACCTTGGAATACAATTTGCCATCTTTACACACATTTGGTCTGCATTGCTTGCTAGATCCCAATGACCGCCTACTTTAATCTTCTTGGCCAGCTTAGCCGCATTATCATTTGTTAGATTCCACCATTTAACTTTAAAGTCCCTAACACTTCCCTTCTTCTTCTTAAAACCTTTAATCTCTACGTCCATAACCAATAGCCTCGCTGCTTCGTTAAGCACCCACTTGGTATCACTTTACAATCTTTACACACCCTCCTATTGTTCGTCCTCATCAAGAAATAGTCGATCTATGGCCTGATATTGCTACTCTTGAATGTCACCAAGTGTTCCTCCTTTTTCTTGAAACAGGAGTTAACAACGGATAGTCCGCATGCAACGACAAAGTTTGGAATTGACAACCCTCTACTGTTTCTCTTCCCATTGTCGAACCCTTCATTAATCGTCTCATATCCATTCCCTTGTTGACCTATATGTCCATTAAAATCACCTTCAATAATAAGTTTCTCGGACAGTGGTGTACTTTGGACAATTTCATCTACGTCCTCCTAGAATGGCCTCTTGGTATCCTCTCCAGCCCTATTTGAGGAGCATAGTGCATAGACACTAAAAACATTAAGTACTTCGACCCACCACCAACTTAATAGACATTATGCAATTACTTTTATGCCTCACCTCTACAACTTGGTTCACTAACCCCCTCCTCGACCAAAATGCCAACTCCATTTTGGCTCTGTGACAACCTAAATACCAAGGCTTATACCCATCAATCTCCTTAGCTTTAGCCCTTATCCACTTTGTTTCTTGCATACAAGCTATTTTAATCTTATGCCTATGCAAAACCTCAACTATATAGATTTTCACACAAGAATTCGAATATTCCATGATGCAATATCGATCCCATTACTCCACCTAATGCTTTTCCTCCCTAGAGGACATACTACTTCATTATTTGCCACTAGAGAAGGATGTTGAAATACTCTAAAAAGAAAATGTCACAAACACCAACAAATAAAACTATATGGCTGCGTTGATGATAAAATAATAGACACAGTAATTGCATTAACACTAAGAGCTATATTAGTAAAAATAACAACAACACTAAAAGCTAAACTAATGAAACCATGCCACGTTAAATAAAAAATAGAAAAACTCACTACCAGCGGCTATTCAAAAGGCAATGGACCCTAACATTAAATAACAAATAAAAAATAAAAACTAACTAAATGAACAAAAAACAAATAAGTGAACAAAATAAATAAATTAAACAAATTTGATAGATTAAAACACAAATCAAGAAAATAAAAGCCTGTACTAAAAGTAGGAAGTAACATAAATAATACCAAAATACAGCTCAAATTTCTTTGTCCCTCTTGTTGAGCTAGGCCAAGCCATGTTTTGGGCTAGAAGCCCATAGCCGGGGGGGGGGAGCCCTGAATGGAAAAAGGCAAATCATGCGCCACTGAAGAGAGGGAGTACATACCACTTCTCCAAGTGGTGTTGCTCCTACCAAAAAATATTTAAAAATGTAGAGATGAAGGCAAAAATTATTTTTATTTTTTGGAGTAATACCTAAAACATGGAGAAAAAGGAAAGCAAAGTAAGGACCCCAAGACTAGGGGTGAGCTAAAAAATCCAAAATCGAAAAACTGAAAAATGGAACTGAAAAATTGGTTAATCGGTTCGATTTTTCTAAAAAATTCGGTTCGGTTAACTAAACCAAAAAAATTTGTGATTTCGGTTTCGGTTCGAGTGTTTAAGATTTGGTTAACCGCATGGTTAACGATTGGATAAATGAAACAAGAACTTCACTTTTTCTAAAAAATGCTAAATTTTATATTAGTCAAGTGTAGATTTATAATTATGAAAAGATAAGACTAAGCATACAATAATGTGTAAATTAATATTTAGTATCTCAAATAGTTAAATTAATTACAAAGGAGTGAAAATTGAAAATTAACAATTTAAATTAACAGTTAACCAGTAACCAAACTGAAAATCCAATTAACCGAAGTGAAAATCCGGTTAATCGAGTTTTTTTTGGTTCAGTTGTGGTTTACATTTTTACCGAACCGAAAAATTCGGTTAATCGATTTTCGGTTAACCGAAAGTTTCTTTTTGCGAAACGACTTTCCAGTTAACGGAATTTCCGATTAACCGGTTTTGATCATCCCTAACTAAGACATTCATTTATCAAAGAGTAACTCATTTGCTTAAAAAGCGACAACCACACATCTAAGGTCACCGATGGTAAGTCGTGGCCCTATCCCCTGCCAAGTGTGCCTGTTTTCCCGTCTGTGTGGCTAGCTGAAGTATCTTAGGCAGCCTTGCCAATCGTGGTTCCTCCCTCCCCAACCACCCCATTCTCGCATTAGTCCACCCCCCAACTGCCTAGAACACCCCATTCGACCACCATCTTCCACCCTAACCACCCCGTTCGACCCAAGCCACCCCATCTCAGTCGACTTCTACTGTGTGCCTGCCAACGAGAGCACACCGTGTTATTGGGCTGTTCTCGAGACTGGCAGTGGTCTGCATGCAGACTTAGTAATTTTTGGTGAATTTGCTTAGTTTAGGTCTTTAGTTATTTAATTGGTTCTTTTATTTTATTTTTATTTGTTTTTATCTGCACCACTATCTTTATTTGTCTTGGCTTGGCTATCCTTTGTTAGTTTTCTTTAGTTTGTTTTTTTAGGTAGTATTAGTATTAATATCAATATTATTATTATCATTATTGTTATTAGTACTCTTATTACAATCATCATCATCATCATCATCATCATCATCATCATTGTTATTATTATTATTATTAGTAGTAGTACTACTACTCCTCCTCCTCCTGCTACTACTATTATTATTATCGGTATTTTAGTCTTACTAGTATTATACTTCTTCAATTATTAGTGTTTCTATACTAGTTTTTAAGTACCTCTATTAATTATTTATTTTTTGGACTTAGAAAAGAGCTTTGAAGGTGCATTATTTGTGGTTTAGGGATTGTTGAAGCTACCTTTTTGTCTTTAGTTGTTTTGTTGTTCGTGTATGGAGTACATTACCATTATGAATTAGTTGCACATCTAAGGTTTCTAATTAATAGTGTAGTTTAGTTTGGGAGCCTTTTAACATCAAGTATTGCCTTACGTATGTAGTTTTTGTGTGCTTTGGGTTTTTTTCCCTGGAGCGTGTCATCGTTTCTGATTTGGGGGCTTGATTGGTGTGGTGGTTTTGTTCATTTTGTTTGCTACCTATCGTCTAGTAACTAGTTGTATATCTTAATCCAACTGTTTCTCTTAAGAAATTACTTTGGCAGTCTAAAATCCCCCTCGAAGTGAAAGTTTTCACTTGGACTTTAGAGTTAGGTAGAATCACTAGTTCACTACTATTGACCAACTTTGGCTTTTGTAGATAAAGTAGGGGAAAGCATATGACCAGTTCTCTGTAAGCTTCACTTGATTGGCTCTTGAGAAAGTGCTTTCAACAACTAAAAGGAAGGGGTACCTTTAGCTACCATTTCCGTTCCCTTGCCTTCCTTTTTTTCTTTTCTCTCTTTTCTTTTTTTTGATGAGTAATCAAGAGTTATATTAATAAGACATCAAGGGGATGTCACCCTTGTGCTAAAGGGCAAATTCAAAAACATTATGCCCTTAAGCTCCTATGCATAATGCTATCTACAAAATCCGAAAATTCAAATTTCTTTCATTCTCAAGCATAACCAATAAATTATATAAAGGTAATTCCAATTTTGTGCAAGCTATTTTAAGGATCCTCGGTTTTAAAACTAAAATTATAAGGTATCTTGACTTATAAGGTCACTAACAAAAAGGACCCTATAAGTATCTCTACACTATTTTCAGGCTCAATTCTACTATTTTAATTTATGTGCAATGCCCACATCTTTTCATATTTACATGTTGTACCCTAATCCTTAAACTTACTTTCGAAAATTTTAATTTTGTGCATGTGTAATTTCTCGCATAAGTACCACTTGAGGCCATCTTCAATCTGGTATTAGAGCCATGTGATAAAAAATAATTAAAATAATTAAGATTTATTAATAGTTAATTGAGCTAATTAACTGTGTTTAATGTTTGAATCGTTCCCTACTTTCCCTGCTTCTAATTAGTCACACATTGTGCACTCACCAGAAGGAACCACTTCCTTAGCATTGTAATTAAACTATATCACTGATGTAGTTTTAAAATTAAAAGTCGAATTAGCAAAAATTAAGACTGAAGTTAAGGAGATTAAGAAGCAATTATCGGTAGTCCATTTTTCTTTAACTAACGAGATTATATATACTGGAAAGTCTGATTTGAGTATTAGTACTCCATTTCATCATAAATATTCTTTCTAAAACCCAAAAAGTGAAAATCCATTTCCTTTGCACGATATAAAAATTCAAAAAGAAGTAGATGAAATATAAACTGAAAAATCATCTGAAAAGGCAAAGAAAGAAGAAGAAGATGGAGTATAAGCAGTATAATCTTGAAGAACTATATAATATGTTTGGTAAAGAATAGAATTTGGAAGAGTTAAACAAAATCATGGGCATAATAGTTAAAAAACAAGAGGTATTGGCCATGTTTGGTAAACAGCTGTTAGCTATTAGCTATTTGTGTTAGCTATTAGCTGTTAGCTATTTGAATTATTTGTTTATATTAGTTGTTTGAATTAGCTGTTTTTATAAAAAGTGTTTGGTAAAAACTAGTTGTTTCTAATAAATATGTTGGTAAATTTTCATTTATGCCCTTATTTATGAATTAGTTTTTAATAAGATGTGTGTAATTTTTTTAAACTTATGAAGAATTATGTTATTTCCATAAAAAGCTCTTCTCAAAAGGCTAATGGGAATAGCTTTTCCAAAAAGAGCTATTTGGAGCCAAATAGCTATTGCAAACAGCTGTTTACCAAACATCCTTTAGTTGTATGACTCAGTCAAAACAGCTAAAATCCTCCCAAACAGCTATTTTTTTCCAAACAGCTATTCTTACCAAACGCCCCCATTATTTGATGACAATGAAGAGAGAAATAATGTTATGTTAGAATAAGAAATATATCAGCTGATAAACATAATTAAGCTATAAGATCTTAATGTTGTACCTTTAGAAGAAATTAAAAGGAAAGTGGATAAAAAATATGGTAAAATGGTATTTGATGATGAAATCAATGGGATCGGATAAGAAGTTAACATAGATGAAATCGAGTCTGATCTAGTTAACAATGTTGTTCATAAACCTAAAGAATTTAGTGAACCTTCTAGAAGAAATATCCATTTTTATAAGACCTAGGTATATTCCAGCAGGACATATAACTAGCTTTTCCTTTGGGTTTATCCAAAGAAAAACCACATCCTTTGATGACTCTGATTAGCCAAACAGGATACATCATAAACATCAATGGAACTCGTAATAGAAAAGAAATATTTGAGCATTGGAAACGAGGCATGAATAGTGTTCTAAACTTAAATACTACATAGGGTTGCTGGAAATTTCCTAAACTATATTGAACATATTTTGTCTGGCACTGTAGCTGATTGGTATGACTCATTAGATGAGGAAGGTAAAAATGTATTAAGAATGATGGAAACGACAGCTATTATGTTCAAAAAATTATGTAAAGTAATTGAAACTGAATTTATCGGAGCTAAACTTAACTCTGAAGAAAAGGCTAGAGAATGACAAAGAAAGATTAATAACATAGAGTTATAGGATATGAGATATCGTAAAAATTATATTGCTGGATTTAGCCAATATTATTACAAAATTGGACATAATGAAACCAATCTTGGTATGTTCTATGGAAATTACCATATCTAATTAATTATATAATCAACAAAAATACATTACATGGCTTAAGAAAGCATATGTCATTGATACCTTTAGTACAAGAATCTCTTATCTAAGAAAATGGATCAATGACCAATGTCTCGATCTCAAAAAACAAAAAAAAAAATGAAGAAATAACTTTTAACCTATTAGGATAATCCTCAGAAATGGGGAAAGGAACCTTAGAGGAAAAGAAAAAAGAAATTTATTAAGAAAAAGAGTTTTAACAAGCAAAGACAGAGAAATATAAAAGAAAATATTATAACAAACCAAGGACTAAAAAGCGAAGATTTTTTAGAAAAGCCACTTATTATCCTATTGGAGAAAACAACTGTAAGTGTTGGGCATGCAGAGAAGTAGATCATTATGCAAATGAATGCAAAAATAAGAAGAATAACAAGCTTATTAAAACTCTGGGTAGTCTAGATTGTTTTGAGCTAAGCGAGGAAGAAGCACAGATATATCCCTAAAAAACAACAATGGAATTGTTGAGATTATACTAGAAGATGAATATGAAGACAGTGATTATGAAGAAACTAGTAATATGATGGAAAGTAACTCAACTAGCCTTGGTGATTTTCAAGGAGAAGAATTTATTATAGATAATGAGAATACAGATGTCAAAGGAGATTGCATCCTTCTTATAATTCAAAAAGACATGATCTATAAAAATCCATCTTCCAATTTAAGAGTAAATACGTATGTAAATGATGGAAGGAGATTTAGATATGAAAACTCTGAGTATGATGTGAGAGAAGTTAATGTCTTTAATTGGGAAAACATCCTTAAGCATAACAAAGATAGAAAGTATAGGTATGTCCATGTTGGAAGTGTCTAAGTACAAATCACTCCTTTATAGTATTATGGTAAAGATATTTATCTTTATACTTTGCAATGTGATATCAGGCATACCAAATTTAATAATCAAATTATCACAGGGATTAAAACAAATTTATGTAATGAATTCGTAGGATTCAATTGCCGACCTGGATATTATGTAAGCCCAAAAGATGAATTTGCCAAAAACTTCACTTCCTTTAAGATAAAAACAATTGAGATGGACATGAAAAGAGGAGGACACCCAGTAAGGATATCTTGGAAAATAATCTACAAATTAGATAACACTGTACATCCAAAAACTAAGGTAATAATGATGGAAACAAAAAAATTTGAAAGTCCTACGCCAATGCAAAAAATTCAAAGGATAAAATCCAACCTGTAAAAGATAAAAATCGATAGGTCTTAGATATCTAGCTTTGTGAATCCCACAAAAATCAATAAGAAAAATGTAATAAAAATTGATGAAAATGGTAAAATTACCATTAGACCTCAATTATTAAGAAATATGAGTGGCAAGATTAGAATAGAGAGTAGGGTCTTAATCAACTAAAGAAGAACTTAAAGAAGATGATATAATTAGCATAACCAGTGAAATGAGTAGAATGAGTTTTGAATCCACAAGACATAGTGTAGACCAAAGTATGAGTTTAGATAGAAAAGTCATTGGGTATAAAATAAGAACTGCTAGTGAGCCATCTAGGAGGGTGAATTAGTCAAAAATATAACTATAGAGATATGCTATGAAGTCACCAACACAAATTCTAACAGCGTCTATATCCCAATAAATGTATGTTTAGAGAGATATAATATATATGAATTCTGTGCCTGCATAAATAGTGGTTGTTCTGTCTGTTTTGAAAAAAGATCTATATTTCCAGAATTTATGTGGAAAAGAGCCAAGAATTCTTACAAGTAAGGATAGCTGACAATAGCATAATGAGTCATAATGAAGCCATAGCAGGTTTATCTATAGAGATAGGAAGAGTTCTACGCATTATACCAGTTTTATGGGTTACCAATCAATGTCTCATGATATGATCATTGAAAATAATTTTTAGAGGCTATATTCCCCATGCAGACAGACCATAAACCAAATAATATTTACAATTAATAGTCACTCATTCCTACTGAAAAATTAAGTAACGCTTGTACTTATCAGAAGATTGACTTCACACGTAGTCAGCGTGGTGAGAAGTTATTACCTGCACAATGTGAGATAGTACTAACAATCTTGCTACTTAAGTTATCTATTAAAAAACAGATTGCTGAACAACAAGACCAATTATTTAAAGAACAGTACTCTGATAATCCTCTAAAATTTTGAAATAAAGACAAAGCATTCGTAAAGATTATTTTGTTAAATCCCAACACTATTATCCGAGTCAAATAAATAGTGTATACACACCAAGATATCCAAGAATTTAATAAACAAATCAAAGAACTTATGGATAACGGATTAATAAGAAATAGTAAGAGTCCTCACACCAGTCCCGTTTTCATGGTAAGAAATGATGGTGAAGAAAAAAGAGGAAATGTTAGAATGGTAATTAATTACAAAAATTTTAATAATAATACTATCTTTGATGGTTATTATATTCCTAACAAAATAGTCATTTTCAATAGAATTCAAGGAGCCTCTTGGTTTTCAAAAATGGATTGCGAAAGCAGATACTGGGAAATAAAAATGGATAAAGAAAGCATTTCTTTAACTACTTTTAGTTCCCATCAAGGACATTATGAGTGGATTGTAATGCCATTTGGTCTTAAAAATGCACCTCAAATATTTCAAAGAAGAATGGATAGCATTTTCAAATATATTAATTACTGTTGTCTAGTTTACATTGATGATATCCTTGTTTTTTCCAAGACCATAGAACACCATAAAGATGATTTCCTAGCTATTACCCAAAGATGAATTGATCCTGGTATTATTCTTGGTAAGAATAAGTGCATTTATGTTGAACAAGAAATCGAGTTTTTAGTTCTAGAAATAAAAGCTGGATAGATAATCCTACAAAAGTATATTTTAGAAATAATAGAAAATTTCCCTGAGAAGATTGAAGATAGAAAGCAATTAGAAAGGTTTCTTGGATGTCTTCACTGTGCTTCAAATTTCATTAAAGATCTAGCTGAATTGAGAAAACGTTGACAGCAAAAACTCAAGAAAGAAGTAAGTTGGCTATGACCCCTAGTGATACAAAGAATGTTCAAAACTTCAAAAAGATGCACAAAAATCTTTCTATTTTTAATTTGCCCAATGAGGGAGATGATTAATTCTTAAGACAAACGCCAGCAATGAGCACTGGAGTGCAGTAGTCAAAATCAAAGAAGAAGAAAAACTCTGAAAATATTGTTGTGGAAGTTTTAATAAAGCGGAATGCAACTATCTCACGATGAAAAAAGAAATCCTTGCAGTCATAAGGGGAATAGAAAAGTTCTTGATCTTTTTAGCCCCAAAATCTGTTCTCATTCGAACTTATTGCAAATGAATGTTTGGTTTTGTGAAAAAGAATTTATCAAACATGCAAGCACAAGGGATACTCTCGCATTGGCAATTATAGTTTAACCAGTTTTCTTTCTCTATTGAATATATATAGGGATCAAAAAGTTCTCTAGTAGATGGTTTAACTCGTGAGCTTACCAATGATGATTGTCAAAGCAGAACTTCTATTGGAAAAAGAGGATATCCAAAATCAAATGCCATTATTGCTAGAATGGGTTTCTCTTTCTAGTAGAATTCTTATGGATATCGTGGAATTCTATGCAAAAAGTAGATCATGCTTTCATATGTTGTCTTTTGCGTATCTAATAGTACAAAGATTCAGCCTTTTAGAGTTACAAATGAATTATCTAAGGTGTCCTTATGATATTCAAGAAAAATTAAGTTCGTATGCTTAAGAAAAATGGTTCAACGAATGGTATGCTGCCTGTATCGACTACTATCATAATTATTCTTATAATATTTGGAGTCATGGAGCACTACGCTCTGCTTTCTTAATAAATATGGAGTTGGTGTTAGTCTCCCAGCAAATTTAATTTCTCTGGATGATGACCCCTTCATGAAATTGAAAGTCTGGGAATATGGAATGGTGGTTTACCTCATGGAAATCCCAGATCCGAAGTGCCTATCCTTCTCAAGACTAAATAAGTTTCAACAGTGCATGTCCAAAAGCATCAATTGGATTCTCAAATCTCCTTATGGCGCAACAAAAATTTCATACAATAGAAGCTTGTGTGTCAAAATACATTGTGCAGTAATAGAGTATAAAACCAAAAAAGCTAAACCTGCCCATTATCTTGTTCAATTAGTTAATTTAGACAATCCTAATTATCAACAACAAGAATGGTTTCCAAAACGATAAGAATTAGTTAGTGATCATACTTGAGCAAGAGCCATCGGCTTTTACAACATTTATAATTAAATGTGGGCATTGATTGAATAAAGAAGAACACTAATACATTATGGGAACACAACTTTCATCTATCATAATGATTTTAGCAAATATATGAAAGTAGAAGGAGCTACTTTAGAAGATATCTTTGATTATCTCTTTGATGTTGGAGGTGGAAAATTCTTATCATTTCTTCATGAATTATTCGAAAGATGGGATGCAGAACATCTTCAACTTGATGACGATTTTGATGATTATCTGGATAATGATAGACTGGAAGACATTATTGGAGATGAAGGCATGCAGAATCTCAATATGGATGACTAGTCTTGTCAGTATTAAAGGTTCTAAAAAGTTGTTGCACTATTATTGTACTATTTTAATAGGTGTTAAGCTAGTAAAATAATGCAGTTTATTTTAGTCATGTGAATGTAGTTGTAGTCATGTGAAAATATCAGTGTATGTACTGCAGCCATTAGGGCATCCTATGTAATCCATCTCTTCCATAAAAGGAGAGGCTGAGTGTCGAGAAGGGACACAACCATTTGAGCATACTTAAGCAAAAGAGAAATCGGGATTCTCCATTTCTGTATGAGCAAGCATATCTGAAGATCTTAGTAGCTTAAGTCCCTCTTCAATCTTTTCATTATAATATTTCCATTTTCAAGATTTCAATAAAAGAAGTTTTCCAGTAGGAAACATTATTCAATTGAACCTTATGTCTTGAATATTATAATTTCTCGATGAACTATCTTTTAAATTATAAACTTAATTAGTGACTACAGTTTGACATAGGAAATGAAATAGATCTGTGCTGTGCCTAAACTAAGGGAGGTGTGGTTGAGATTAGAAATCTCTGTAAACTAGAAGCTAGAGGAACGCTAAAGTCCTGCGTCGACTAAGTTTTGGTAACCGTCAAACCTCTCTCATTTAGCTTTATTATTTTGCTAAGCATGGTGGGGATGTAATCATAGAAAATATCATATTTACGATATAGGTGGTAGATTATGACAACTAGTACCATTAAAGTTATTATAAGAAGCTAAATCATTGAAAATAAGCCTATTTTTTGAAAAATCTCAAAAATAGCAAAGTTATGAAAAGTATCCCACTTGGGCCAAAATTGAAAATTTTTTAAAGTTTCGGATCAAAATAATAATAAAAAGAACCTAAGAATAAGGTAACCTAGAATTAGTTTCAAAAAGATAGGAGCCTAATAATAGTTACCATAGAATTTAGAGTACATGAGAGTTGCTAATTACAAGCGCAACACTCCAATCTGAGTACTTGTAGAAAGTTATACATAAAACTAGTCTTGTGTTAAATACTTAATAGAAGATTTTTGATAAACTCCTACTTCTAATGAATGCTATATTCTCGGTAGAAAAGCAGCCAGGAGAGCAGCCAGGTCCCCTTCCCACTATCTTGACTATTGGTCTTTGACATGCAATTACTCGACTTGTGCATCTTCATTTTCTATTAGTATACATCTTTTGAGGTTTCATATTTAGAATTCATGAGAATTAAATTTTCGTGTTCCAGGGCCAGAGCAACTTGGAGGGAGAATACTTCGATTCCTGCTCTTTTTTTACCCTTTCTCCTTATTGAGCAAATTAACCAAAAAAAAAAAGCCGCATAAACCCTAACCTTAGCAGATAAAGTATTCGAACCACCATCGAAACGCGCCACTTACCACCCCATCTACCACCACCCATTGGCCACGCTATTTTGGTCGACCACCCCCAGACCTCCATTGATAGCAGTTGCGCGCCGGAACCCTAAAATTCTAATTCGCAAACACTAAATTTTGAAATTCCCAATTTTCGCAACCTTAGCTCCTCAAATTCAACCTCCACCTATCACAATCCACCAAAATTGAACTTACCCCTCAATTACCTATTAAATTTCGTTTAAAAACCCCAAATTAGTTGAGGTGAATCGTATCACAACTTGCTTCAATTGATTGTTCACCCAAACTGCGAAACCCTTGCCCTAATTTACGAATTTTCCCCAATTCACCGGTAACCCATCAAGATCAACCCAAGTTGACTTAATCCCTCCTCTACCCTTTTCATTTCGTCTTAAACCCCTTTAATAATGGCTAAAAAAAGCTTCAGATTCGACCTTTGATTAAGTGCCTGACTCATGATTGTTCTTTGCTTGCAAATTGAAGGCTTCTACACCTTTGGTTTTTAACAAAGAGGGTTTCGGCCCTCTTGGCCATGCCATTCCACCACCCTCATCCCTCGTCTTATAAGAAATCGTGCATAGGGGAAATTGTGCACAGTGGCTCGTCTCCAAGTTGGTGCCTGATTTGCGGTTTGCTACTGCTGCTGTTTGGAGTCTCGGTTCCTATTTTGTTCGAACCACTGTTGTTGTCCCTGTGCTGCTGCTATTGCCGACAAAAGGTGATTGCTGAGACGTGGGATTTTGGTATGACCATTCCAAGCTCACAAAGACTACCGACCCATCTCGATCACTCCCAGTTCAATTGCTGTAGTGGAAAGGTCTGAAGTTCAAATTAGTAAATGTAGTTCGCTAAAAGGTACCAGGACCTCTATCTACTTTCCTGAAAGTTTGAATTTTGTTGTGAAAATTAGAATAATATCTAATTCATTAGGTTATTCAAGTTATTTGCTTAGATTCCTATTCTGACCAATCTTAAAACCAAAAAAAAAAAAAAAGCTTGAGCTAGATCGAATTGAGTCTAGACAACAATTCATATAAAATTTTCTATGCTTTGTGTGCACACAACGATTGTTTATCCTTGTCATTATTATTACAATTTTGATGGACCTTAGCTATTGTATTCTGCACTTGCATTTGCATTTAGCATGTCCTCATCACCTATACAGCTTTAGTAATGTCAAATTGATGCCTGTGCTAAAAGACTTGACCATCAAGATGAAAGATTTAATCAACTTGAGTCTAAAATAGGCCACCTCACTCGGGCCTTTAAAAAGCTCCCATGTATGACCAACTTAAATATTCAGATCTAATGATAGGACGGAATTATCATCGTAGGTTTGACAATCTTAAAGGGGGTAGGGCAGAAGGTTTGGTAGCTATAGAGAGCCTAGACATTTGGACCATGAGAGGCTTTGGTAGATGCCATTCATAATGGAGACATGCCATTCATATTGGGTTTAGGGGAAGAGGTGGCAAGAACACACATGAGAGTTACTCTGACGTTATCCAAAAGATCAAGGTTGATGTACCCACATATGATGGTGAGATACATGCCACCATTTTTGCTGACTGGATAGTTGCTATAGAAATCACTTTGATCAGTATAAGATATATGATATTGCGCAGGTTAGATTTGCTTAGATGAAACTTGTAGGGCCTATTAGGAAGTTTTTTGCAGACTGTCACCACTCACCTTGGGCGCATGAATCAACTTCCTATTAACTATTAGGCAGTCATAAAAGGGAGATTGAAGGAGAAATACCTATTGTTTTTTCATAGAGCCCACTCTAGAGTTGATTCAACGTTATGATTTGGAAAGGATCCCTCCATTACTATAGCTCGATTTATTCGAGGCTCAGGTACTAGCCTTCAGAGGGAAGTACCTTTGTCTTCTGCTTATACTCTAGATGAGGTTTATAATAAGGCTTTAGAGGTTGAAAAGCTTGATGGGCTCTACTGAGTGCACCCCTCCACACCCTCTTCTAAGACCCCTTCCTAGTCTATTTATAAAGTGGCTGAGTCTTCTGTGAGTCCAACTAATTCCAAGGGTCCTAATTCTCTGGTTCCTTCTTACCACCCTAGCTCCCAGTATTGCTACTTCTCTTAGTTCCTTCTGTAACCCAATGTCTACTGTTCAATGTTGTAGTTATCATGAGAAAGGTTATTATGTATCTAAGTGCCCCCATCATACCCTCACCTTAGAAGAAAAATCTACGGAACCTGTTGAGCTTGAGGAAGAAGTAGTTGAACTTGAAGGAAGCTTAGGAGGACCTTATCAATGCTAGAAATATCCTTCTTCAGGACGCATATCTTGGCATATTAGGTGCCTTCTGTCTAGTCCTATCTTGAGTGAAGAGTGCAAACGTACCGCCATATTTTATACTATTGTTAAGTGTGGGTAAACTTTGATGGAAATGGTTATAAATGGGGTAGCACTATGAATATTGCCACATGATCTACTGCTCAACGTTGTCATATAAAAGTAGAATGTCACTATAGGCACTAAAAAAATATACATGTGCCGTATCAAGAGATAACGTTAAATTGATTATTTGGTCAACCCCTTTTAATTGATTTAATTAAGCCCAAATTAGCTCACGAGTCATGGCCCAAGCTAAGGCGACTACCAAGTCATGATCCAGTCAAAGTTGAGGCGACTACCAAGTCAAGGGCCAGCCAAAGCCAAGGCGACCACCAAGTCTAGGCCGAATCAAAGCCTAGTTAAGGGCCCGATTATCCCTAAGTCAGAGTATGATTAAGGGTCAACCCCTTGGTCTAACTTGACAATCAACTCGACACCACAATAGACTACCAAGTCAAGAAATCCGTTACTCAGGCCAAGTCAGCGTAGACTCCCAAGTCAAATCGACTCAAGTTGAAGCCCAATTGTAGGCGCAAAGTAGATCAAGGTCCATCTCCCTTTGATAGGGAGGGGGGCATTTTCCTATAAATAGACCCTTACCCCCTTTCATTTGGGGGAGATTTGAAGAATTCACTAAGGCTCAAGTACTCTTTGTGAAAGAAGACAATAAGCACACGAAGCATGTGTGATCTTCCCTTGAAGATCAAATACTTTTTTTTGATTGAGATTAAGCCTCTTAGGCCCTCTATCAAGATGAAGTTTAGTCAAATTCATCTAAGGGAGATCGAATCAGAGGAATTATTTATTTGTGCATCTTGTAACAAATATATAAAGATGGTACCCATGTGTACAATATCAATACAAAAATTCAATTTGTTACCTAATTTCTTGTCTAATTTATTTTAGGCTCGAAATTTGTATTTACAAATTTTTGGCATGCCTGGCTGGACCATTTCTACCTCTCATCTCTTTCTCCTAAAAAAAAGACTTTTAAGTTTCAAGAGCATCCTCTTCAAAGAAGACATGGCCATAAAGAACGTTGTCCCTCAATCTTCAAAGAAGACGAGCACCAGATCTTTCTCTCGTAGATCCTACGAAGTTAATGCCTCTCTAGCAGGTGAACTCACATGATGGAGACAAGAAGTATGGCAAGAACTGCTGTAGCAACCATCGCTAGGCAAATAGTGATGCCCGCACCGAAACTCCAAGACTTGAAGATGAAGCAAAAAGTGTCTTGTTGAATGGATGAAGTTCAAAATCACCAAGCTTCACTCTCCAATCTATGACATAGAAGGATACTATGGTAGTAATTCTTCTTCTCCCTCACAAAGAGGAAAAGATTACTAAACTAACAACAAGTTAGAAAATGATGAGCTCAATCTTCTACAAAAGACTTGAAAAGTGAAGAAGAGGAAAAAGTGTTCATCCATAGTGAAGCTTCTGACAATGAAGAGAAACCAAAGAAAGGTGGTAAGCCTAAAAACAACAGGTCCTCTGGATTAATGATTATTGAACAAATCCAAGACTTCATAGTAAATGCAATTAAAGCACAACTAGGAGGAGGTGCACGCAGAACTCATCTATACACTAAGTCTTACACTAAGAGCGTTGATACTCTTCGTATGCCCATGATTATCAACCTCCTAAGTCCCACTAGTTTGATGGAAAAGGCAACCCAAAAGAACATGTAGCACACTTCATTAAGATACGCAATAAGCTAGCACTGATGGCGATCTCATGATAAAGCAGTTTGTCCTGACGTTGAAATGTATTGCCTTTGATTGGTATACTAACCTAGAAACTTAGTCCATTAACAATTGGAAACCAATGGAGCAGGGGTTCCTTAACAAGTTCTATAGGAGCCAGTACACTGTCAGCATGGCTGAGTTGACAAGCATAAAAACAATAGAAAGATTATCTAGTTCTTGACTACATAAACTACTAGCATGCACTTAGTCTTGAATACAAAGATTGACTATTTAAAGCTTCCGTCGTTGAAATTTATACCAAAATTATGGAGTGGAACTTGTCATACATCCTGTAAATGAGTAAACCTAGGACTTTTCAAGAATTGGCAACCAAGGCTGATGACATGAAGGTGATGATAGCTAGGTGTCATGGTAAGTCCTTCCATTCTACTGAATTGAAGAAGGATAACGTTAAATTTAAGAAAAATGTTAAGTTCTCTAAGAGCATCACTAAAGTAGCGACGCTTATCTCTACATGTGAGCCAATTTGGATTACGGGAAAGTCTAAATTAGAAGATAAGAGGAGCACGTCATTCAGGGAAGCATCAATGAAGCATCTCACACTAAAAGAACTTTTGGAAAAGAAGCACCCACCTCTTGACTTAGATTTATCGGGTATGCTAGATGACTTGCTCGATAAGAGTATCATTGAACTACTAAGCCCACATGCCCAGAAGAAGCTGGGAAGACTACCGATCCAAAATACTGTTAGTACTATAGGGTCATTAATCACCCTCTTAAAAAGTGTATTACACTTAAGGAACGCATCATGTAATTGGCTAGAGATGAAAGGATCATTCTAGATTTGGATGAAATAGTAGAAGCTAATCACACGTCTATCTTATGGGAGCATCATGCTCCTTTGTATCAACAAAGGGTGAACCATTTGGCTGTCCTAGAGAAAAATAATTTAACCCCTTTGCTGGAAGAGGAAACTAATCATAATACAATTTGGGAGTTTAGAACCAGTGTTCTCTCACTACTAATCCCATCTCAACTGCCAACGACCAATCTTGCATCAAACACCTTGAAGAAAGAAGACAAAGGATAGACCCTGGTTGCTAGGCACAAGTCAAGGAAGCAAAGGTAAGCCAAGCCGCCACCACTTTCTCACAAGAAAAGTTAAGGAAGAACATAGGAGTAGGAAATTCAGGTTGTCCACCCGCTTCACCAAAAGCCATCTATTTTCACTGCCTTAGATGAATTCTTCCTAGAAGGATTCTTTCACAATGTGGTTGCCAACATGACTTCATGTTCTAAATTGAATGATGACAATGATGAGACAAATGAAGAACACAGTGCCCAAAAGACACTTCCCCACAAAAGAGATGACAGGGTCCTCACTATATAAGAAGCTTTACCAGCGCGCATGGGGTGGGCAGCAAATTTTTCACCTACCAGAAGAGATGCGTGAGCGGATTGTTGTTGAAATTTGCCATGCAAAGCTATATGCTGACAAGTGAAGAATGTACTACTTACGAGCAGTCCAATCCAATGTGCCACCTGCAACACTACTATGACATTCACCGATAATGACTTGTTATTAGGTTCCAAACCACATAATTGCCTATTGTTTGTTACTGGATACATTCGGGGTAAATGGTTTAGCAAATTCTAGAGGATGGTTGTTCCGTGTACGATATTTTAAGTGTAAAATATTAAGACGCAAGAGGGTCGTCCCTTCAGGGACGATGGAAGAGATTAAGGTCACAAAATCTAATCTAACACATTCAAAATTAATTAAAACTATAACCAATCTAAAATAAGTAAGAAGAGCTAAATTAGATTCTTGCTAACTACTAAAACAATTAACGAAGTCTAAAGAGCCTCCATTGCTAGATTGCCATACTCATAATCAGTCCTCATAAGCACATAAATAAAGTAATATAAACTAGGTGAATGTGAATAGTAATATATTAAAACAGAACATATAATGGCATTTAACTAAATAATAAAGCAGAAACCCCATCAATCTCATCCTAGCTTGTGCAATGAGGGAACAATGAAGGCATGAAGCAAAGCACAATTTACCAAAAAGGAAACAAAAAGAACTATAATGCCCAGTGATTTAAGAAGAGAAAGACAAAGCACAACCTAGAAGAGGAAAGATATGGGTTTCTTTGCACCATTAATGCCCAGCCCAGCTTCTTCCTCTTTATCAATTGCAAGCAGTGGAACCAGAACATAACAGGAGCATACCCACACAAACACTGAAACTGAAATCTACCTCCATTAATGAAAGATAGAATCGATAACTCCAATCTAAGAGAAACAACGGAGGAAGAACAGGGGTTGGGGATGATAATCAACCCAGAACAAAGTCAGAAGGGAACTTCACGCTCGCCCAAAAATGGCGGCATTGCTATGAACCCAGCACTCGAGCTTAAATAGCATAAAAATAGGGGGAGGATTGCTAGAAAAATTTTATGATCAAGTGAGCAAATTCAAGCCATAAATCACAAATTTCATACTTAACTAATGAACTACAACTAAACGTTTAAAGGATTGAATCCTAAAATACAAGAAATTGAAGACTCAAAAACGGATTTGAAATTGAAAACCAAAAATAGAAAATAAAAACCTAAAGCTCAGACCTTAAAGTACTCAAGATTGAAATTGAAACTAACTAATCCTAAAATTAAACCTAGATTACCTCTTGATCGCCGATGCCTGTTCGATTTATATTCATGCAAGCTTCAATCTCGCCCCTTGATTGCGGGGTATCGTGGATGGCGAAGATGCTGCAAAGCGTACTGTGCTGGAATGCGTAGAGTGGGATTTGGTGTTGGTGGGCACACGAATGTAGGCAGTGGAAGATGATGGAGATGGTGAAGATGTTGGTGTTGTTGTTGGTGCGCAGAGTCGAAGAAGAAGAACCAGAAGAGAAGGGGCGTGTTGTCGGGTTTTCTGGGTCCCGAGAGGAGAGAGGGGGTAGAAGAGTTGGCGAGGAGAGTAGGTCACATGCTGGGCACATGGGGGGGACTGGGTAGATTTTTAGGCTTTTGTTTTATTTTTTCTATTATTGGATCAAATTAGAAAATGGGTCAAAGATATCTGGGGACTAAGGGTTGTTTTTGGCGTTTCACAACCCAATTCTTCATTTCTAACAATTTCTCTAATTTTTCTACATCACCTACAAAATAAAACAAATTCAAATAAAAATCTAAAAATAATAATTATTTGGAGCACAAATTAGGTATAATGGCATCGTAAAAATATCCTATTTTTGGCACAAATAAGTTACCCCACACCAAGATTTTGCTCGTCCTTAAGTAAAATAACTAAATTACCTAAAAAGAAGCAGAACATAAGAAGAATAAAATCCTAACTCACTTTTGTAGGAATGACGGTTGCATTTAGTGTATACAACAAGCCCTTTAAATCCCTGGGTTTCCCAAGTGGACGAGTAAGGTCTCGTGAGAGTTTTCAAGCAAAATACCCACAAAAATCTTTTCAAAAACAAAGGAGAATCTTGTCTGGTTTTTTTTATCAGAACATGAAAATATATACAAATAATGGGGGTAATCCTGTACACCGCATAGGCAATTACAACGCCCTAATAACCAAATCACCAAATTATATACAAGTGGAATAGACAATCAAGAGAAAACTAAGTCAGAAGAAGCATTCCAACACATTTTTCGCACCACACACAATATGCAATGACATATACACCTTTATACATACGCAAAACATGCATCAACTCTTATGAATCAAGTTGCTAACATCGACACGATCCTGGTTTCCTTGCCTAATTACCTTCTTTGCTCCCTTTTTTTCATTTTTTCCTTTCTTTTTCCAAGAATGATAATGCACACACCCTAAACCCACTTGACTTGTAAATATTCGGGCCTTTCCTAAAAAGGGGTTTTGTTAGATTGTGCAAAGCACTTATTTCATTATCCAAACAGATGTATAATGAAGCAAAATGACACATATTCAAGTCAAAAAATGATATGAAATAAAGATAGTGGCTATGAATATTGGTGCCTGGCTTTTTATTCACTTTTTTGAGACTTTTTTTTAATTTTTTCGCATTTTTCAAGAGCTTAAAAGGCAACTTCAACAAACAAAAAGTTCACATGCTAACTTAATAACAACATCCTAAGAATTGATGATAAAGTGACCAAGACAGGCACAAAATCGCACAAAATCACACATATGGGGGGGTTATTATGAAAAATCGAATCTACATCCTTAACTAGACATCTCATCATGTAAACTCTGTTTACATATAAAGCAATGATCGAACTACATGGGATCAAAATCGCCAAAGAAAGATCACTAATCCCCGAAGAAAAAGAAAATTCTTTTTGAATTTTTTCAAAAGTTTCAAAAAATACATACAGATGTGCACCTCACCTGCACACCAAAACTCTACAATATCATCATTGTGAGAACTAAGGTACCCAAAAGCAATCACATAAGCTATACAACTATAAAATGAACGTAAATTCACAAGTATATACAGACTAGGACATCACTAGAATCACAAACAAAACCAAAATCAAAATCATCAAAATCATACAAGAAAGCAAAAACAAAAACCAATTCTAAAACAAAACAAAACCAAAACCAAAAACCAAACCAAACAAAACCAAAAACAAAAACAAACAAAATAAAACAAGACCAAAACACACATAATCACCCAAAAAAACAAAACACAAAACCAAAACCAAGGAGTTACTAAATCCCAAACTAAAAAAAAAAGAAACCTTGAACAAAACAAGAGACAAAAGAAAAAACAAAATATAAAACCAGTGGAACAAAAAGAAAACACTAGTTATATATTTACACAAACATACCACCAATACACAAAACACAACTAAAACATACTAAAAACAATAAAAATACCAACAAGGAACCACCAAATAAAATACAAAAGAAAAGTAAACTTGAAACAAAACACAACTCAAAAGAAAAGAAAAGAAAAACAAAATACAAACAAAAAAAACCACTAAAACACCAAAAAGAAAATAAAAACAAAATATGAAACAAAACAAAACCAAAGAAAATCAAAAACTCACAAAACCAAGGAAACAAAACAATCAACTAAAGCATATTAAAAAAACAATCCTAGATATCCACAACTATTCACAATCTTAGATATCTACAACTAATAAGTGTTCAAAAAACAAAATACACCATAGCACAACCAAGTGTGATCATAACCAACTCGGCTCAACAACTCTCAAATTTCTCCTCAAGATTAATCACCCACACAATTACAATCCTAAATATCCATAACTATGTACAAAAAGAAAGAAAAGAAATGAAAAAGGAGAATAGAGAATGGGTGGAACGATCATACCAGGTTGGGTACTGATTGTACCCAAACTAATGCCTCACTCAGATGATGTCGAGGAGGTCTATGGAGCATCAACCACTGCATCTCAACTCACAAGCTACTACTCATCAAAAACCGCAAATGCTCGTAACAACTTATTAAACATTCGGGCACAATCCTCGTAGAAATGAAAATAGTTAGAAATAAGAGGTGTCACCTTAATAAAGTGGCATAAGTGGAATGCAACCTAAGCCTCTCTTGAGCTTATCAAAGCTCTCAGCTCAATCTTAAGAGAGATGTGAATATGTAACATCAGATGTGCTAGTTAATGGTCTAACAATGAAGTGACTATATGAATGCGTGAACCGTCGAGACTAGTCTAAATGATCAAAATGAAATCCAACATCTCTAAAAGGTGAGGGGGGACGACCAAGGCAAGGCCAATCAAATGAAATGTGATAATCAAAGCTCACAAGGTGGCCTAACGTCAAGTCCTTCACCTCAAAGTGATCCTCGAGTCTCTCTTCACAGCCATGTCTATTTCACTGGGCCTCTCTCCGAGACAGTAGCCAGGCATACTGGCATTCCAACCTATTTTAGTGGAAGGGCGCACTATTTGTTAGCTCGTTGATCTATTTGTTTGATTAATTTTGCTTATAAACACTAATTATTACATTTATAATCCAAATCGATTAATAATTTCATGTTCTTAGAAATCAAAAGTCGATGCAAATTCTCCCAATTTATAACCTGTCATACGAGATGTTATGTAAATGGGCAAGTCACTATCATCAAGAGTCTGATCTAAATAACAACTGCTAACCACAAAAGTCTTAAACTCTGTAAAAGTAGACTCAGGAGAGTCTAAAGAAGAGTGAAGAATGGGGAAGGAAGAAGAAACGGATGAAATGGGAGGAGTGGGAGCTAGGTTAGGGAAAGACGCAACAAAAAGTCACTAAAGTCGACAACAGAAGGCTCATTAAGAGAATGCTTCTTAGAAAAGGTATCGTCTGGCTCAACCAATATTCCACACTGACTGTCAGAACTCGCATCAGTCTCAAATCCATCTCCCTCCTCGAGCTCTCCTAAGGGATCTAAAGGAAGCGACAAGTCATGAACAATCAGATTACCCGTGGGGTGGTCACTAATTGTGCTAAACTCCAAGGAGGGAGCAACCGTTAAAGGAGATAACGGATCACTCGAAACCTCAAGGTCTTCAAAATGTGTGTCATCATAAAAATCATGCACTAAAGGAATCGATGCCTCACAACATGAAAGTCATCACAAGACCTAACCTAAGGTGTAGGAGAGCCTAAGCTAAGGTCGATCTTAAGTAAACTTTGCAAGTAAATCTCCCTATTAAAGGTAGCCAATGCCTCTAGTCTGGGTGGTCTACCCAGCAATGGACAAGTATCAACATCATCGTAAAAGGAATCATAATAATCACATGAAACAGGAACACATGGAGTATGAAAGTGCTTATAAAATATACCCCCAAACTAACTCTCATCTAAAGACATAGCGTGCATCATGTAAGGGTTGGGAATGGGGTAACTAAATGTCTCTTTAGCATTGTCATACTCCCAAGTATCATAATCCAAATACTCAAATCCCAAATTTCATCAGGGACCTTAGTGAACAAACATCCTAAACCCCTGAGGTACACATTCTCATCATGACCCAGATATTCGTCATTAAGACCCTCAAAGATCACTTGTCAAATTTTTCATTTCTCCAAATATTGATTAGATATTAAGTACGAAAGTCATTCAACCTACTCAAATGTAGCCAAAATATTTCATGCTTAAAAGAAGGGAAATAGAAAATTGACATTTGTCTTAAAATTTTTTCAAGTTTTTTCAATTTTTATGGATTTCCAGAAAAATTTTCCAATTTTTTCAAGTTTAGCCTTTTCTTTTTTTTTTTTTTTGGGGATTTTTTTCCGGAATTAAACTAAACCAAGTCACAATTAATAACAAAAGTAAGATAAATCATGTACAGCAAACAAAAAAGCAACAAAGAAAAAGAAAATGTGATCCAAATCTAATGCCATTGTCCCTGGCAACGGCGACAAAAAACTTGTACGATATTTTGAGCATAAAATATTAAGCCATAAGCGTACGACTTTGTTGTAGTACTTGAGGGTCATCTCCTTAGGGATGATGGAAGAGATTAAGGTCACAAAATGAAATCTAACACATTCAAAATTAATTAAAACCACAACCAATTTGAAATAGGTAAGAAGAACAAAATTAGATTGTTGCTAACTACTCGCACAATCAACCGAGTCTAAAGAGCCTCCATTGTTATATTGCCATACTCATAATTAGTCTTCATAAGCACATAAATAAAGTGATATGAGCTAGGTGAATGTGAACAACAAATATATTAAAACAGAACTTATAATGACATTTAACTAAATAATAAAGCAGAAACCTCATCAATCTCATCCTAGCCTGTGCAAATGACTGAACAATGAAGGCATGAAACAATGCACAATTTACCGAAAAGCAAACAATAGAAAACTGTAATGCCCAGTGATTGAAGAAGAGAAAGACAAAGCACAACCAAGAAGATGGAAAATAGGGGTTTCTTTGCACCATCAATGCCCACCCCAGCTTCTTCCTCTTTATCAATTGCAAACTGTTAAAACAGAATATAACAGGAGCATACCAACACAAACTGAAACTAAAACCTACCTTTATAAATGGAAGATAGAATCGATAACTCCAATCAAAGAGAAATATCAGAGGAAGAATAGGGGTTAGGGATTATAATCAACCCAAGAACAAAGTCATAGGGGAGATTCACGCTCACCGAAAAATGGCAGCATTGCCATGAACCCAGCACTCGAGCTTAAACAGCATAAAAATAGGGGGAAAGATTTCCAGCGAAATTTTATCATCATGCGAGCAAATTCAAGCCATAAATTACAAATTCCATACTTAACTAATGAACTACAACCAAACCTTTAAAGGTTTTGAATCCCGAAATAGAAGAAATTGAAGACTCAAAAACGGATCTGAAATTGAAAACCAAAATAGAAAATAAAACCCTAAAGCTCGAACCCTAACTTACTCAAGACTGAAATTGAAACTAACTAAAATCCTAAAATTAAACCTAGATTACCCCCTAATCGCTACTACCTCTACGATTTATACTCACGCGAGCTTCAATCTTGGCCCTTGATTGCGTGTTATCATGGAAGGCGAAGATGGTGCAAACAATGCTGCACTGGCATACGTGGAGTGGGATTTGGTGATTTTGGGCACACAAATGAAGGCAGTGGAAGATGATGGACATGGTGGAGGTGTTGGCGCTACTATTAGTGTGTGAAGTTGAAGAAGAAGAACTAGAAGATAAAAGGGTTGTTGTTATTCAGGGTCCTGAGAGGGCGAGAGAGAGAGTAGAAGAGTTAAGGGGAATTAGGTCAGGTGCTGGGTACCGGGGGGGCTGGGTAGATTTTCAGGATTTTGTTTTGTTTTTTTCTATTGTTGAATCAAATTAGAAAATGGGACAAAGAGATGTGTGGGCTGAGGGTTATTTTTGGGTTTTCATGACCCAATTCTTCATTTCCAACAATTTCTTTAATTTTTCTGATTTTTCTCCATCACCTAAAAAATAAAACAAATTCCAATAAAAATATAAAAATATTAATTATTTTGAGCACAAATTAGGTATAAAGACATCGTAGAAATATCCTATTTTTGGCACAAAAATAATCCCTAACTATTATTCCTATTTTTACAAAATAAGTGCTTCGCTCGAATAAAACCCCCTTTTTAGGGAAGGCCCGGATATTTGTAAGTCAAGTGGGTGTTATTCTTGTTGAGGAAAAAGAAAGAAAAAGTAAAAAGGAAAAAAACGAAGCAAAGAAGGCAATTAGGCAAGGAAGCAGGGATCGTGTCAATTTTAGCAACATGATTCATAAGGATTGATGCACATTTGCACATGCACTAAGGGATATATATCATTGCATATTGTTGTGTGAACATCAGAGTGCATCCTATGCCTAGATCGTCTGTTGATTGTACATTCTGTTTGTATATAATTTGGTGATTTGGTTACCAGGGTGATACAATTGCTTAGATTGTGTACATAATTTCCCCATTACTTGTATATATGTTTATGTTTTGAAAAAACCAAAAATATTTTCCTTTGTTTTGAAAAGGCATTTATGGGTATTTCACTTGAAAACCCTTACGAGGCCTCACTCGTCCACTTGGAAAACTGAAGGGTTTAAAGGGCTTGTTGCATACCGTAAATGCAATCGTGATTCCTAGTGAGTTAGGCTTTTCTTTTTCTTATTTTCCATTTCTTTTTAGTTAGTTTAGTTATTTTACTCAAGGACAACCAAATTCTTCGTGTAGGAGTATTTGTTTGTGCCAAAAATATTATATTTTTATAATAACTTTATACCTGATTTATGCTCAAAATAATTGTCATTTTTAGATTTTTATTTGATTTTATTTTGTTTCATAGGTGTTGAAGAAGTCAGAAAAAATGGAGAAAAGGTGGTGAAAAGGCCTAATTGAGAGTTGGGCTTAGCTTCCACTTGATTTAGCCTATTTTAAAAGCCCACCATCAAAAACAGGAAAAAATAAAAATAAAATAAAAACTAAAAAAACCTACTCAACCCCCCCATCATGCGCCCCTCCCTTCTTAGTCTTCATTCTTTCTCTCTTCTCTGTTGCGACCCAGCAGAAGAGCCTGATAGTTACCCCCCATCTGAGCTTCATCTGTCTTCTTTATCCCCACCTCTCTTTCTCTTCGAGTCATCAATCACCAGCACCGCACCATACCACACCACACAGCACCATCCTCATCCTCCATCCTCATCCGCTAAAGCCAGCTCACTGACCGCTGCCGCAAGCGCACGGGTAGTCGTGGTATAGATAAAGATATTATTCCTCAGGGACTGAAGTAATCTATTGAGCATACTCGTGTCAAAATATGCTAAGCAAAACTCTATTTCAAGTGGTTTTGATTAACTACTGCAAGTGAACTCGTCTAAATCAATAAGAGAAAAACGTCTAGGAATTTTCGCAGTTATAGAAGAGAATTGGATCAAAATTTATAAACATGTGCTATTCTCTAACTGGTTAATTCCGAGGAATTATAATCTTGTCTAGAATCTTGATCTATTCTTTTGAAATCAATCAAATTTACCTAAACCAAGCAAACGTCGTTCTTTCAAACTAATTTGACTTAATTCAAGTTCAAAGTCTTCGATTACTTACTAGCCCTCCTAACATTAAAATCTCTCTTTCGAGACGAAGTTATGCTAAATCTATTCAAGTAGTCCAACAATCAAATGTCTCTTTCGAATGTTCACTCGATTGTTTCAAGTGTGCAAGTAAATTTTGGCCAAAAATCAACTCACAACATATCAAACGCTTGATAGAACGAAATCAAACAAATCATGAAAATAAGCACAATTGAATAAACTAAAACACGATCCAATATACTTTCAAAAACTACTAAATTCCTAGACTAAGAAAACTACTTAGACATGATAAATGATAAACAAACTAACCAAACATCAGTGAAATCTGAGCAGAAAGGGCTCGACTGAGATGGCCTTCACCAAGGGCTTTAGAACCTCCTCAGGATCAAAACTCTTACACTCAAAACTTGCACAAAAGCAAAAACAAAACTAAGCAAAGAACAAAATTTGAGAGAAAATAAACTAAACTAATCTTCACTACGCTAACTCTAACTTGCTTTGCTTGCTAGGGATTGCTCTCTTTCACTGCTGAACGTTGCTATTTATAGGAAATTCAAGTTGATATTAGCCACACAGCCGACGGAAAACAAAGAGGCAGTAGTTATCGACCTACCGTGGTCCATGGCATCCACCACGGTCCGACCGTGGTCTGTGCTGGACCCGGTTTCTTTCTTTTTTCTTGCTCCACGGGCGTAGCAACTCATGGATGACCGTAGGGGAGGTCAAAACACAGCCATTAAAGGGCAAATGCTGGGTAAAAAGACTAAAAATTCTATAAAACACATAAAACAACTACACCTAAGCATAAATCGAGAATAGGAGAGTAAACAACATTATTAAGCACAAAATTCTCCTAAAAACGGAGCAAAATAGCCCGAAAAAGATGTACATATTAAGCACTTATCAAACTCCCCCATGTAACTGTTGCTTGTTCTCAAGGAATGCAAAAACTAAAAAGGTATACACAACCTCTTCAGGATAGACATAGGTAACAGTCAATTGGCAAAGATGGTCCAAAGATAGCCCAAAAAGATTAAAAAAATCATTAACAAACAGAATAGGAAATGGAATTTCAAAAACCTTTTATAGACCACAATGTCAAACTTAGAAGCAATCTCTCCCAAATTATCAAATACAATCATTCAACATATGAAACAAGCGAAACTAGTAAGGCCGGTAGAACCTCACGATAGTTATGTAGCACTCAGCACTCATGTGTTTGACAATGTATATATATGAAGGTTCTCTCAATTCTTATTCCTTGGACACAAATCTACCATAAGCTTGATAAGATTCTCAAATTCGCCACCACTAAAATGTAAATGCACTAAACAATCATGAGGACTTTCATAGGGATGTAACGGGGCTTAGGGTAAAGGTAAGAGGGGAACAAATGTAGTAAGGGGGGAACAAATGTTTTTGGAAATGAGGAGCTAAAAGCCAAAGACTAAGAGCTTAAACAATTCCAATGCATCATATTACATCCTTCTCGAACCATATCAAAATAAATCCCAAAATGAAGAGAGAAAGAGTCGGAAATCACAAATATCTTACATTCCCACCAAGGCTAATCACTTTCTTCAAATTTTTTTTTCATTTCTCTTTTTTTCTTTATTCTCATTTCTTTTTTTTTTCAAAAAGGAATAGCGAAGGGAATTCCATAACGAACTTTAAAATTGAACTCTTCTCTAAACTTTATACAATAAAACAAGGGATTTATCAAATGTTTACATCCCTGCACCAAACAGACAAAATTCACTAAAGAGAATAACAATCTACCTTGTTAACGCCCTATCAAACTTGATGCAAAAGAAAGTAACGCTTCTCTAGCCTTGGCTTAAAGGTAAGATAAGTATTTGGCCATGGGCTAAAAATAGGAGGTTCAAATAAAGAAACATGGTTATAGGCTTAAAGGGGCTAACGAGGGATACAATACATAACCAAGGTGGCTATTTGGCCTTGGTGTTAAACAAATCAAAGAAAGAAAAATGCCCCAATCACATTGCCTAAATGCATATGCGAAATGTGATCTTGAATGAGAATCAAAGCAAGTTTTAGAGAAATGACATCAAGGAAGAGTCACACATGAAAGAAATATGAGACTAATAATGATAAACAGTCTCTAAAGGCTCAAAGTCTCACGAAATGTCTACCAAAGACAAAGCTAGCTCACTAGTAAACACATGTCAAAATCTTGTAAAGACTCATGGGGAAGGTCAATTCGCATCCAACATGTGGTCAAAACATGGAATTCATTTCAAAAACTCATTCGCAAACATTTATGCACAATTCGGACGAATCAAAGGATCAAACTAAACCAAAGAAAGCTACCAAATCTATAGAGATCATCATCGAAGGATTTTTCTCTTTTGTGTTTTTTTTTTGTTTTTTTTCTTTTGTGTTTGTGTTTTTTTTAAAACAAAAATGCAAACTAAAATGCAAAAGAAACTAACAAAAGAAAGAAACTTAAATGCAACCTAGAAGAAAACTAAATGCACTACTAAAACAAAACTAAAACAAAAACTACAAAAACTACTACTAAAAATATATACAAAGCTAAAACAAACACATCAAACAAAAACAAGCATCAGATGGGGTCATAAATTACCTGAAAACTTTGTTGCACGTGACCCTTCTTCTACGGTTGTATCGGGTCAGTTAGCATATGAAAATTGGCGTTTTCAATTGGTTGTCCCACCAGATATGGCTTCAATCGCTGTCCATTGACTGTGAAAGCTCCGGTAGACTCACTCCATATCTCCACTGCTCCACTGGGTTGAACCTTCGTGATGGTAAATGGTCCCGACCATCGGGATTTTAGTTACCCGAAAACAATCTCAATCTTGAGTTGAATAAGAGGACCATATCACCTTTTTCAAAACGCTTCGTCATTATATGTTTGTTGTGCCATTTCTTAGTTCGCTCTTTGTAAATACATGAATGTTCATAAGCCTCCAACCTTAGTTCATCGAGCTCTTTTAGCTGCAAGAATCTTCGTTCTCCGACCGCTTTAATATCAAAATTGAGTGTCCTTATAGCCCAATAGGCCTTATATTCCATTTCTATTCGCAAGTGATAAGATTTTCCAAACACTAACCCGTATAGTGTGGTGCCCAGAGGGGTCTTGTAAGCGGTTCGGTATGCCCAAAGAGCATCATCAAGCTTCAAGGACCAATGTTTGCGGGACCAATCCATCGTTTTCTCTAATATACTTTTCAATTCTCTATTCGAGAGTTCCACCTGCCCACTTGTTTAGAGATGGTAAGGTGTAGCGACCTTACGAAATATCCCATATTTTTTAAAAAGTGACTCAAGAGGCTTGTTGCAAAAATGTGTGCCGTTGTCACTTAGAAGAGCTCTCGATGTGCCAAATCGTGTGAAAATATTTTTCTTTAGAAATTTAAGGACAACTTTGGAATTATTTATCGGGGATGCAATGGCTTCCACCCACTTAGAAATATAGTCAACCGCTATAAGAATGTAAAGGTTGTTATGGGAAGGAGGAAAAGGACCCATGAAGTTGATCCCCCATACATCAAACAACTCTACTTAAAGTATGCCACTTTGAGGCATTTCATGCCTCTTGGAAATGTTCTCTACTTGCTGACACCTATCATAAGTCATGACAAATTTCCTTGTGTCCTTAAAGAGCGTGGGCCAATAGAAACCTGCTTGAAGTGCTTTCGTAATGGTTTTATCTGGTCCAAAGTGGCCACCATAGGTTGAAGCATGGTAGTGGTGTAAGACACTACGGACCTCATCTTCAGGCAAGCATCTTCTGTAAATCCCATCTCCGCATAGCTTGTAAAGGAAAAGTTCTTCCCATACATAGTATTTTGCATCGGTAAAGAACTTCTGTTTTTATTGGTAGGAAAATCCTAGAGGTAGCACACTGCTCACCTTGTAGTTAACTAAATCAGCATACCATGGAGCAGCTTGTTGGGATATAGCTAATAAGTATTCATCGGGGAAAGAATCATCAATGGGAAGCTATTCACTAGGAGTGGCCTCTGGGCCTAAACGAGATAGATGATCGGCAACCACATTTGTCAATCCTGCCTTGTCTTTGATTTCTAAATCAAACTCTTGAAGGAGGAGGACCCATCAGATGAGTTGAGGTTTGGAATCAGATTTTTCCATTAAATGTTTCAAAGCGGCGTGATTTGTGAAAATGATGACCTTGGAATTGGTCAAATAGGATCGAAATTTTTCCAAGGCAAAGACAACTGCCAAGAACTCGTGGCATAATTCGCTTGAGCCTCGTCAAGAGTGCAGCTTGCATAGTATATGGCATATGGTTTATTGTCCTTTCGCTGACCTAAAACAACCCCTGCGACATAGTCACTTGCATCGCGCATTATTTCAAAAGGCAGCTCCCAATTTGGAGCTTGCATTATGAGGGCGGTGATTAATGCCTCTTTTAATATGTGAAAAGCACTCAAGCATTCTCCGTTAAACTCAAAAGGCACATCCTTGACAAGCAATTGGGTGAGAGATTTTGCAATCTTTGAGAAATCTTTTATGAACGGTCAGTAAAAACCAATATGTCCGAGAAAACTTCTCACACCTTTTACAGAGGTTGGTGGTAACAATTTTTCAATCACCTCCACCTTCACTTTGTCAACTTCAATGCCTCTGTTAGAAACAACACGATCAAGGACAACTGCCTCTTGCACCATAAAATGAATTTCTCCCAATTCAAGACCAAATTCACATCTTTACATCTTTGCACAACCTTAGATAAGTTATCCAAGCAACGGTCGTACATTGTACTATACGCAGAAAAGTCATCCATAAAAATTTCCATAATGTCCTCAATAAAATCTGAAAAGATAGCCATCATGTAACGTTGAAATGTGGTAGGGGCATTCAATAACCCAAATGGCATACGTCTATAAGCATACGTGCCATAAGGACATGTAAAAGTAGTCTTTTCTTTGTCACTTGAGTGGATAGGGATTTGAAAGAATCCCAAATATCCATCTAAGTAGCAGAAATATAAATTCTTTGCCAATCGTTCAAGCATTTGGTCAATGAAGGAAAGGAAAAAATGGTCTTTACGAGTGGCTTTATTCAATTTTTGATAATCGATATACATACGCCATCCTATAACAGTCCTAGTAGGGATTAGCTCATGAATCTCATTTTTGACAACAGCCATCCCTCCTTTCTTAGGTACAACATGAATCGGGCTTACTCACGCACTATTTGGAGATAGGGTAGATAATGTCGGCTTTAAGCAACTTCAAAATTTCCTTTTTAACCACCTCTTGCATGCCGGGGTTTAATTTTCTTTGGTGTTCAATTAAAGGCTTATAGTCGTCCTCCATTAAGATCTGATGCATACACAACGAAGGATGAATCCCTTTTAAGTCATCCAGGGTGTATCCTAGGGCTTTATGATGCTTCCTAAGCACTCTAAGCAAAGAGTCAACCTGAGTAGCGTTTAAATTTGCATTCACAATCATAGGATATGTAGATTTTGGTCCAAGAAATTCATACCTTAGTGATGAAGGGAGAGGCTTTAAATCTACCTTGGGAGCTTTCACCTCATTAGACAAGGGATTACTTTCATCTTGTAATAATTCACCTAAGTAAAGGAAGGCGGAATTGGTGGAGAGGCTTCTAACAGTTGAGCACACTCATCTACTTCCGAATTTTCATCCTCAGTAGTGCTATTATTCAACATCAAGTGCTCAAGTGGATCATTAGAATTAATGTTAGATGTAGTTTTCCATATTAAACTGTCAACTACATCAATCTTATTACATTCATTAGAAATAGAAGGAAATTTAGCAGCTCTTAGTAAATTAAATTCCACATGGACATCACCCACATCAAAAGTTAGTGTACCATTTTTCACATCGATGTGGCACCTCGCTGTGGCCAAGAATGGCCTTCTAAGAATGATTGGGGTCCGTGTATCCTCTTCTATTTTCAGAATCAGAAAGTCTACTGGTACGTATAAATCCCCTACATTTATTGGGACATCCTCTAAAATACCCACAGGGTATTTTATAGAACGGTCGGCTAATTGCAAGGAGATAGTAGTTGGTCTTAACTTTTTTAATTCTAATTTTTCACACAGAGAAAGGGGCATCAAGCTTACGCTTGACCCTAAATCGCATAATGCACAGTTTATAAGCACGTTCCCTATTAGGTAGAGAATTAAAAAACTATCGGGATCCTTTAACTTAGCTAGAAGTTTATTTGGAATTGTTATACTGCACTCTTCAGTCAAAGTTACAGTCTCATATTCTTCTAGCTTTCTTTTGTTAGACAGAATTTCTTTCAAAAATTTAGCAGATAAAACCATTTGGGTCAAGGCTTCAGTAAATGGTATGTTTATATAGAGTTTCTTGAGGACGTCTAAAAACTTTCCAAATTGCATATCAAGTTTTGCCTTAGCCATCCTTTGAGGAAATGGTAAAGGTGGTGTGTACGGCTTTGGAGAAATGGTCTTAGGGTCCTTAGGAACCTCGTCAGGCTTATATGCGATATCATCAATTACTTCCTTAGAAGGTGAAGATATTTCTTTCACAACATTCTCGACATGCTCATTCCTATCTTGCGAAGATTTATCACTGGTAATTTCCTCAGGTCCCTCTAGTTGTTTTCCTCCTCGTAGAAGCATTGCATTGCATTGCTCCCTTGGGTTAAACTCAGGTTTGCTAGGTAGTCTATCTAAGGGCGTAGATGAAAAACTGGCTTTTTGGGCAATTTGGGCTTCTAAAATCCTTTTATGAGTTGTAAGCACATCGACGTTTAAGGCTAATTGCTTAATATACTCATCCTGTTTCTGTTGTACCATAAGCATATTTTCCATTATTACTTCCAAATTAGACTCTTGGGGCATCTAAGAAGGGAATGGGGGTCTTTGAAAACCAGGGGGTGCTCTAGCATTCATAGGGGGTATGTTCATAGTGTTTGGATTCGACCTATAAGAAAGATTCAGATGACTCTTCCAACCCGGATTATAAGCGTTAGAGTAAGGGTCATTGGTTGGTCTCGGGTTAAAATTTTGAACATAATTAACTTCATTGGGGTCTTGGAAAAAAGGACTCCCAACTTGATAGCGCAAAGATATATGCTCAATTGAACCACAAATTTCACAAGGGGAAGGGGCACTTGAGTTTATAGCATTAATATTCATTTGGTCCAGTCTTTTAGTCATGCATTTAGCAGAAAGCAAAGTAAAAGCATCAACTTCAAAATTACCTCCAACCCGCCTGGGTTGGGCTCGTTCAGTGGACCATTGAAAGTTATTAAGCGCCATCTCCTCGATAAGGTTATAGGCTTCATCCTCGGTCTTGCTCATTAGAGTTTCTCCTGCCGCCGTATCAATAGTGGACTTCACAGCTTGGGTCACACCGCTATAAAAGGCCTGGATAATCATCCAACGCTGAAGACCATGATAGGGGAACAATTGCAGTAGATCTTTAAAATGCTCCCAGGCTTCATAAAGTGTCTCATCCTCTTTTTGCAGAAAGTTGATGATTTAATTTCTCAGGCTCGCTGTCTTGCTCGGAGGGAAGAATTTGGTGAGGAAAGCTCTTGTCAACTCGTCCCAAGTAGTTATGCAACTAGACGGCAAAGAGTGCAATTAGGCCCTCCCCTTATCCCTCAATGAGAAAGGGAATAAGCGCAGGCGAATTGCATCATTGGAGACTCCATTTAACTTTAGCGTATCGCACACCTCTAAAAATACCGAGAGGTGTAGATTTAGGTCTTCCAAAAGAGTTCCACCGAACTGAGATTACTGCACCATGAAAATAAGTGCTGGCTTGAGCTCGAAGTTATTGGCATCCACAGCAGGCCGAGCTATGCTTGAGGCGATCCCTTGGACTCCGAGAGTAACGAAATCTCGAAGGGTCCTTCTTTCTTCACCCGCCATGTTTGAATTCCTTCTTACCTCGTGCCTTTGCTCTTCGATCCTTTGCTTTTCCTTCGTTAAGCGAAAAGTTCTCGTAATCTCTAGATCGGGCTCGTACAAAATCAGACTTCACATAAACTAGAAAAAATTCCAGCAAGCACTTTCACCAACACTACCAGCGCAATTAAACAAGAAAAAGAAAAATAACAAGAAAACAAAACAAAACAAAACAATAAAATGCTTAGTCACGTTCGTAAGACAATACTCAATAGTTAATAATTTAATCCCCGGCAACGGCGCAAAAAACTTGACCACTGCCGCAAGCACATGGGTAGCTGTAGTATAGATAGAAGATATCGTTCCTCAGGGACTAAAGCAATCTATCAAGCCTTGTCTTCTCAGAATGTGCTAAGCAAAACTCTATTTCAAGTGATTTTGATTAATTACTGCAGATAAACTTGCCTAAATCAATAAGAAAAAAACGTCTAGGAATTTTCGCAGTTATGGAAGAGAATTGGATCAAAATTTATAAACATGTGCTATTCTCTAGTTGGTTAATTCCGAGGAATTGTAATCTTGTTTAGAAACTTGATCTATTCTTTTAAAATCAATCAAATTTGTCTAAACTAAGCAAATGTCATTCTTCCAAACTAATTTGACTTAATTCAAGTTCAAAGCCTTCGCTTACTTACTAGCCCTCCTAACGTATAAATCTCTCTTTCGAGGCGAAATTATGCTAAGTCTATTCAAGCAGTCCAACAACCAAATGTCGTCTTCCGAATGTTCACTTGATTATTTCAAGTGTGCAAGTAAATTTTGTCCAAAAATCAACTCACAACATATCAAATACTTGATAGAACGAAATCAAACCAATCATGAAAATTAGCACAATTGAATAAACTAAAGCACGATCCAATACACTTCTAAAAACTATTAAATTCCTAGACTAAGAAAACTACTCAGACATGATAAAAGATAAACAAACTAATCAAAAATCGGTGAAATCTGAGCGGAAGGGGCTCGACTGAGATGGCCTTCACCAAGGGCTTCATAACCGCCTCAGGATCAAAACTCTCACACTCAAAACTCACACAAAAGCAAAAACAAAACTAAGCAAAGAACAAAATTTGAGAGAAAATAAACTAAACTAATCTTCACTAGGCTAACTCTAACTTGCTTTGCTTGCTAGGGATTGCTCTCTTTCACTGCTAAACATTGCTATTTATAGGAAATTCAAGTTGATCTCAGCCACACAGCTGAGGGAAAACGAAGAGGCAGCAGTTACAAGCCTACCATGGTCCGACCGGGGTCTGTGCTGGACCCGATTTCTTGTTTTTTTCTTGCTCCACGGGCATAGCAACTCGTGGATAACCGTGGGGGAGGTCAAAACACTGCCATTAAGGGGCAAATGCTGGGTAAAAAGGCTAAAAATTCTGCAAAATACATAAAACAACTACACCTAAGCATAAATCGAGAATAGCAGAGTAAACAACATCATTAAGCACAAAATTCTCCTAAAACCAAGGCAAAATAGCCCTAAAAAGATGTACATATTAAGAATTTGTCACTGACCACCGCCAGCGCGTCAATTGTCTGCACTGTCCATTCACTACAAAAAAGGTTGCTTTTACCAACAAATTCTTAGCGACAAAAAGTTCATTCTGTTGGCAAAAATAAGTACTACCGTCAGATAAACATATTTTTTGGTATAAAAGCATAGACTTTATCTGGCGGGAAGGAATGCTAGTATTTCAAACAGAAAGGAATTCATCTATTGGTATTGTTATTCGAATACCAACACTCTTGTTAGTTGTTGGCTTTATTATTTGGATACTAATTTTTTTATTTATTTATTGGTAATGTCATTAAAATGTCAACAGGTTTTATCTGTTGGTATTGTCATTGAGTGCTAATATATTAGCAACGGCAACACATAATCTATTTACTGGTAATAATTATGGGAAGATGTCGGGCGCAACATAAAAGCAGCATTAACAGCAAATTGATTAAAATCTGTTGGTGTTATACATCTGACCATAGTGTCACCAAGGAAGCAATCTGTGGGTATTAATGGTTTGAATTTTTCGTTCCTTTTTTTTTTTTTTTGGGTTTGTCCCTCCTTCTGACCTAGATATAGGGCTGTTCATTAAATGGTCCAAAACCGGACCGGCCTGAAGACCGAAGTGGACCGGACCGGACCGAACTGGACCGAGGCCTTTCGGTTCGGTCTTCGATCCTTGGTTTCGTCCTCTTCGGTCTTCGGTCCGGTCTGGTTTTGGACCGGGTGGACCGAAGACCGGACTGGGACCGAATTGCTGGCTAGGTTTTTTTTTTAGTTATTCGCGGTCCAGACTCCAGAAGTTTTCACTTTTCATTTCATCTTCTATCGAGTGACTTCAGTTCTGGCGTTCTGCTGCTTCTGCTTGCCTACTTCTAGGGTTGTTCATTTTCCCTCGCCTCTCCATTCGAGTGAGTCTTCCCTATCCTCATCGAGTGCCAACATCGCCGTTTTCTTTCTTCAGTCTCGACTCTCTCACTCAGTCACTCTCCAAGTCTCCAGTTTCAGGGAGACAGCAACTGTCGACTGGCGTTTGCCGAGGCCCGAGTTCTCACCGGTGGGCGGTGGTATCAGCTCTCTGTCTCCCCTGCAGTTCATAGTGGGTCTGACACTCTCGCTTGCTGACTTCTCACTGGTGGTTTCAGGGAGCAAAAATCTAGCACAGAGTAATTTGGTGAGTTTCCCCTGCAGTTCACTTTTTGTTTAATTTAATGAGTTTAATTTGGTCATGGTGATTCTCTCCGTCTCCCCTGTAGTTCATGGTGGTATTCTGTATATGTTTTATAGTCCAATTTGTTTATAATTTATAAAGTTGAGTGATTCATTTTCCATGATTTGCATTCACTTTTTGTTTAACTTGAGGTTTCGAAGTTACAGACTTATAGATCTTGTTGCGGCTATTCATGTTCGAATTGCTGGTTTAGACCTTGTTTGTAAGGCATAGCCTTTAACAATGTTAGTTTATTTGAGTTGGTTTTATGACATAGTAATTAATATTCATATCACAGCCTTCCTATGATCTTAATATTCATGGGTCTTTACTAAAGACCCACCCAAATTGATTAAAACCCACCAATTCCATTTTCATTTTACAGTCATATTGGTTCACTTGGGTGGTGTTGGATGCTTTTCTAGTGCTGATGGGACCTCAAACATCCCCTTGCTCTGTTCTCTATCCCTAACAACATAATGTCATGCTTAGCTGAGCCTTAGCAGGCCTACCTACTTGCTCATTTTATCAGATATGGGGTTGAGACATAGAAGTCTGTGACTGGTAATTAATGAAAACCTTTTTATTTGTAGGTGTGATATTCAACTCAATTTTTGATTAGATTAGCAATCATGGATTTACGGCTTGTTCTCAAAATATAAGTTTTGTAATTTGATTATTTGAAGTAAGAATATGTATATATATTAATATGGTGTTTGCTTACTTATTTCTTTTTATAGATTGTCAATGCTAGATGTCGAGCTCTAAATCCCAAAAAAAAAAAGAAGTTCAGAAGTGGAAGAATCGATTGATATGGTCCATAAGGATACCGATGCTCCGAATGAGCACCCAATGAATGATCCGATTGAAATTGAGGAGGAAGAAGGAGAGCCAACTCAAGGAGCATCAAAAGGCAAGAGTAAGGGGAAACAAGTTGCTAGAAACGACACTCAAAGGGCAGAATGTTGGCAACATTTCATAGAGTTGAAGGAGACTGGCAAAAGAGTGGTCGGTAAGTGTAAATACTGTAATAAGATTTATAACACCGATTCTAGTAAGAATGGAACGAAAAATTTGAAAAATCATTTTCCTAAGTGCCCTGATAACCCGGATAATCAAAGCAAATAAACACAACCTCAATTGGTCTTTAAAAAAGATCAAAACAATGAGGGAGAAGCTAGATTGAAATCATGGGTTTTGAATCCTCATGAGGCAAGGGCATCTATAGAAAAAATGATCATCATTGATGAGTTGCCGTTTAGATTTGTTGAAAACATGGGGTTTAGGCAAATGATGTCTGTTTGTTGTCCTGCACTTAATATGCCTTCATGCATTACCATTGCAAGAGACATTTATCACTTATATGTGGATGAGAGGGTGAAATTGAAAGAGTATCTTTTGCATTCATGTCAAAGGGTGTGTGTGACCACAGACACATGGACTTCACTTCAAAGGATTAATTACGTGGTTATAACTGCCCACTTTATTGATAATGATTGGAAATTGCATAAGAAAATCTTGAATTTTTGTGCAATTTCTAGTCATAAAGGTGATGATATTGCTCTTGTCCTTGGAAAGTGTTTAGAGGATTGGGGTTTGGCATCTAAACTTTACACTATTACTGTTGATAATGCTGGAAGTAATAGCACTGCTTGTAATGCCCTTGTTGGTGAGTTTCATCGACGTGGTCATTTTCTTTTCTCTAGCGGAAAATTCTGACATGTTAGTTGTGTTGCTTATATACTTAATTTAGCTGTGTGGGATGGGTTGAAATTTGTTGGGAAGTCAGTTAAGCGTGTTCGAGTTGCTGTGAGATTTATTAGACAATCTCCGAGTAGGTTGCAAAGATTTCATGAATGTGTAGTTGCAGAAAAAATTGAGTGTAAGGCTTCTTTGTCTCTTGATGTTCCCACTAGATGGAAACCCACTTATAAGATGCTTAGCACTGCTTTAATCTATGAGTATGCATTCACAAAGTATAGCAAAAGAGACCCTTATTATAATGTGGAGTTGGCGAAAGATGATGATGTTGATAGACCTCTGAACTCTAATGATTGGAAGTAAGTTAAACACTTATTGGTTTTTTTGGAGGTTTTTTATATTGTTACTTTGCGTTTGTCTGATACTTCATATGTGACATCCAACTAGCTTTTCTTCAAGATTGTGGCTATCTATGATATGTTAAATCAGTTGGAGCAAGTTGTTGAGACCATTGATGCTAATGATGAAGAAAGTGACGAAATTAAGGAGATTGGATCTAGAGTCACAAATTTTAAAGAAATGGCCATGATAATAAGGATGAAACATGATAAGTATTATAGCACACCTGAGAAAATGAACCCTTTGGTATATATTGCTTCTATCTTTGATCCTAGGTACAAGTTGGCGGGTCTTGAGGTTTCTCTTTGTGATTTGTTTGGTGAAGTACAAGGTAGTGCTATAGTTTTGAAAGTGAGAGAGAAATTAGAAGCTTTGTTTGATGAGTATTGGCAATTGTACAAGCCATTGACTCCTCAAAGTAGGCAAAGTAGTGGCGCACAATCTGATGTTGAGAAAAGTAATGCGTCTAGTGGAAGTGCCTCTTATGCACAACAATTAAGAAAGAAGTTAAAGGGGTTAGATGGAGGAAGAGGAATCATCAAGACTGAGTTGCAAAAGTATCTAAATGAGGGACTTGAAGAGGATGAAGTAGGGGATGATGTGTTGGGATGGTGGAAAATACATGGTCCTCGATATCCTGTGGTTGCCCATATGGCTCGTGATATATTAGCCGTGTCTGTTTCTACGATCGCATCGGTGTCGACATTCAGTGCAGGAGGATGTACTCTTGAGTCATTTAGGACTTCTTTAACTCCAAAGGTAATTGATTAATTAGTATATTTCTTTGTATTATATTTTAAATTTATAACTTATTTATCTTTTGCTAAGTTATGAATTTTGTTCAGTTCAATTGTGAAAAGATGGTTCAAGCTCTCATATGTGCACAAGATTGGCTTAGGCCAAGTAGTAGATTAGATATAGATGACTACGTGGATGAATTGCAGGACCTGGATAAGGGTAATGTTCAATTTTTCATTTCTTTTTTTAATTTGGTTTATGTACTTTATATGATTCCATGTTCTAACTTTAACATTTTTGTTCTTTTTATTGTGTTTATTTTAGATCTTGGTAAATTGAGTGTTAATGATAATGTTATTGATGTGGGTGATACCTTGAACATTTAATATGGAGGTAATTTTCTTTTGATGGTGTTTATTTTACATTATACTACTACCTTAGTGTCATTATTATTCTTGTTTGCTAAATTAATTGTTGGTTTGTATATATACTAACTCGATTTTTAATTGATTCCATATACTACTTGAGTAATTAGTTGAACATTTGAGAGAGCAGCCTATTCTTCCAAGGAACAAGTCCAAGACAATGGTTTCAAATTTGGAATCGCATCGGCATTGATTTGAAGATTGAATCACATGACTCACTTTGAGTAAAGAACATGTTGAACATTTAAAATTTTGGTCATGTAATGTAATTAACTTTTAGGTTCAGTTGGTGATGTATTAAATTTTTTTAGTTTGAAAGTTGCTTTAGATTTGTTTGTTTGGATGTATCGGTTTGGTAAATTAGTAAGCTCGTAAGGCAATGTGTTTAATTCAAGTCACCTAGTGTTTGGATGTATTTGATTGACAGCAATTCAGCAAAGACAAACATAAAACAGCAACCCGTTAATATTGGAAGTGAACAGGGAACAAAATAGAAGCCAGCAATGAATTCGGTCCACATTCGGTCCGGTCCGGTCCAGGACCGAATGTGGACCGGTCCGATCCTCAGTCCGCATATGCACCCTTAATCGGTCTTCAGTCTAGGCCGGTCTGATCCGGTCCGGTCCGGTCCTGGACTGATGAATAGCCCTCCGCTAGATATATAATACATATCATTAAAACGAATCAAAAAAGTATACCATCCAAACACGAGCCCTGTTCATCTTTCTCCCCAAAAATAACCTATCCTTCGCCTATTTCCACAAGCAGAGAGAGAGAAAGAGAGAGAGAGCAAGAGAGAGGAACTGAACGTCGGTCGATGTTGGGCAAACCATTTTGCCGCCACTTGCACGTAATCTACCACCATTGTCCCACCGTCTCTTTAATGTTGCTGTCAATGTTCAATCCACTCCAATTTGCCCTTCTCGCATTGAGGGCTACTCGATCTATGCCCCAAGCTTCCATTGCTTTAATCAAGGTTTGCAATGATGACATCCCTCTCAAGGTTGGTCTATTTTCAGCACTTCCCGTCGATATATTTTCTCATTCGATTCATCTGGTTGGGGATCTAATGAGCTTTCTTATTTCTTGTTTAATGAAAATTTTCGGGTTTATTAAACATTTGTTTAAATGGAGTTTGTTCGGTTCTGGTTCTAATTCTATTTGATTAGGTGAAGATTATGGACTTGAGTTATGATTTTTCACTTTTGCTTCTGCTTAATCTGATTGTATGATGGAATTGAAGCTTTGGTTATTGCTTACAATTTTCATGGAGTTTGGATACTAGGTTAATTAATTGATTGTTTTGGATTAGTGACTGAATGTGTGTCTAATTTGTCCAAAATAAAGGGTGTTTCAATAAACTTTTGTGTGTTTAGTATTACTTGTAGGATTGGGCATTTGGAAAGTTTGTGATAAATATTAACTATTTTTTTCCTTGACCATCATGCATAATTTTTGAGTGTTTTAACTACTTTTACTATCAGTTTTTCCACCGTCTCTGTTCTAAAATACAATACAGTATAGATAAATTAGATTCAATTTCCTGTTGCTTTTTGCTGATTTTATTGCAAATAAAAGTGTCTTTGTTGGACTGAGCAATGCCCCTATAACTAATTAGTAAATAATCAGGTTATACTTTTGTGATGATCTCCTATATTTTGATTTTAATCGAGTTGATATCTATTCAGTTGTAGGTTAACCACCTATAATAGGTATGATTACGTGTTCCTTTTTGGGTGCTTTGAGCAAGGCATTAGGATAGCTCAAGGTGAAATATAAGCACCATAAACTTAGTTTCTTTTTTATGCATTCTTATAGTTTGTGCAAGATTTATTGAAATAACATGAATTTTGCTTTGGATAAATAGTCTTTTATAAGCCTTACAAACCTGGCTCTCTAAGAAGAGACGAGTTTAATTGAAAGAACATGGATTTTATGGATGATATCCATTGCACTTGCAGGAGCTCGACAATGTTTTGATTCTATATCTGCTACTTGCCGCACTGGTCATTGAGCTTTAGCTTGGGATAATTTCACTTTGATGGTCTTCTAATGGTATTTGATTATCTTTTATTCTCACTTTGAGTCATTCCTGAAAAATAGAGGTGTAAATGTAACCTTGTATGTGCAATATTTGTAGTTGTTAGGCACAGACTGAAATTTGAAAATATATAAGTTAAAAATAATAATCTAGCAATGAGGATATATCTCTAACTTGAATCCATCTATGCATTCACCTTTTCAGGTTCTTCTCTTAGTTTGCTATAAGTTCTATTATATTTTCTTAGCAGCAGTAGTAGTGGATAATAAGAATTTAAAAATGAGCGAACCCAAGTAAGCTTATCCCTACCCTTCCCAAGGCATCTTCAATTTCCCTCCCTTTTCTTCTTCATGAGTCATTCAATGCTTACAATTGTACACTGTCTAGTGTTTACAAAAGTTGAATACGGTTTGGATTAGTTCATATTTAATTGATTGATTAGTTCAATTTTTTTTACACCTAACTAGGCGAAGTCCTTTATTTGGCACATCATGTGAAATTATGGATTAACTTTGTTAATTAAGTGTGTGTTTGATGAAATAAACCAGGGTACTATACATGAATATATGGGCGACCTTCAAAGGTAAATACATATCTATCCAGTGAATTGTATTTTCTGAATGGAGGCTTTGTTAGATTCACCCGGAGATATGATGTCAGGAATTGATGTTGTCATTGTCCTTGTAGCTTTGAAGCAAAGTCACAAAATTTTACAAGAGGGAGCTTTTTTTTTTTGATACTGGAAATTATTGTTAGTCTCATTCTGAAATTTGAGTTGTACATTCTTCAAATAAACTGAGTGGGTCATCTTAGATCATTTGAATTTAACTTCTTGAGTCAGTTGCATTTCTTGGTAGTGTAGATATTTGTTCGAAGGATGTCAGATTGCATAAATAGCATGTTGATAAATCAAACCTATACTTAGGTTGGTTATTGGTCTTTATTTGGATAATTTATCTAGATTCAATTACAAAACACATAATACAACATATTAAAGACCTCGGGCAATTTGATCCTTTTATCGTAGGAATTTGAACTTGGTCTTTCCTTTATGCCCTCAACTTCTTTGTTGGCATCATGCTTGTGTTTACTCTTACTTATCTTAGATTTTGTTGGCTATAATTTGTCTTAAGTTTCTCTTAACTTCAAGCCTGTTCTTTACTATCCCTTTGTTATTTATTGTTTTTCTTTTGTTTAATGCTTCTTTACATTAAATTCTTAAGTTTTGAGCTTGTATTAATTTTGTAAAGGATATCCAAAGATCTTCTTTCATCACTTGAGGAGGATGACGATGATGATGGTGAAGATGATGGTGAGAATACAAATGCAAATGATCATGAATCTGATGAGGCTCCAAGGAAAATGAAGATGCACGGTGAAGAGAATTATGAGCTCAATATAGTTGAATCCCTAGATATTGGTTAACTTTTTTGTTCATGACTTTTCGTAAATGTTTGATCAAGTAGTATATAATTGTGTGCACTAGTACTTTGTTGTCATGTATATTTTTAATTGTGAACATTCAATGAATTTAAGGTGTTAAAAATTTATTAGTCAGTTTTTCTTATTTTATTATATAAGTTGTATCATATTGTTAGGTTACTTTACCTATAGTTGTAATTTTGACAATATTTATATATCTATTGCAGAAAGAAATTGTATTAGGTATATAAGTTAATTATTGCTGATAGATACGTTGATCATAAAAGGTGGGAATCTCGTTACTAGCGGATTCTTTTGTTGGACAAATCAACCAAGCAAGGTGGGAAAACCATCACCAACAGATACATTTTGTTAGAGATGTGCACGGTGCGGGAAAAAAACATTATCGATAGTGCGTTTGTTGGTGAAACACAATATTAGTAGTAGATAATGATATGTTGGTAAAACTACAACTATATCATCAGGATTTTTACTAACAATTTAGTAAGAGATATTTATCTGTTGGTGTTCAGTTTAACCAACAGAAAAATGGCTTATACCAACACATAAGCCTTGTTGGTAAACGTTACTTTTTTTATAGTGATTTCTAGACGTTAAATCAATAGCTAAGAACTGACCAAGGGTGACTATAAATCGAGAGGCACTGGCGAGAAGCAAGGTAATCTAGGTTTTATTTTCTAGGGTTTTAGTTAGTTTCGATTCCAATTTAGTAATTTAAGGCTGGAATTCATTTTCATTTGTTTGATTTTCGAATGTCATATTCAATTTTCTAGCTTGCAATTTCGTATATTTGGAGCTTGATTTGTTAATCTGAAGTAGTTGATCACAACCTTTAGCGTGTAATTGCTAAGATTTTGGTTTTGATTAGGATAAATTGAAAATTCCTCCCCTCCCTTGTTTCGCTCTCTGTTTTGTTCTGCTTGAGGCAGTTTTAATGGCATGTCTACCATTGTTGATGCATATTTCCATATGCATCATTTTTATTCAAGTCCAATTTCAAAGAAGAAAAGGGTCAAAGAAGATCATGCATGGAAATGTGCTTATTTGGTCTTCTTAAGTGAGTTCAAAGACTCGCGACACTATGGAGAGGTCAAAAAGAGGTTAAGCTTTGCTAGAAATTTGGTGCCGAATTCATCCCTGCGGAACCCGATTTTTGTGACCACTTTTGGACAAGCTCAAGTGGACCCACAACTTGAGGGCCCATGTGCTTTTGAAGCTTAAGATTTCAGCTTTCAAATAAGCCCAAGTTTGTTTAATTTGGACATCATTTGATTGGGCAAAATATCACTCAAAGATACGTTATGCTGATCCAGTCCAGTCTGAGATAGGTGCATTGTTTGGGCCATAACTTTTAAACCGCTTATCCAAATTGAGCAAATGAGCCCATTCTGAAAACTGGACTTCCAGGGCTTTCTATCAAGCCCAAGAATGCGTGATTTGGCCGAGTATTCTGGAAGTTATGCTCTGTTGAAGTTGAGGCAGCTGCAAGGATTAATTCTGGGAATATGAAGAGTCTTCGGTTACATGTGATTGTGTGGCTGATATTGTGCACGTTTTAGATGCTTCTAGATGGGAATAATCAGCTGTAAAAATCCTAGAATATTCCTTGTAACCTCCCCCACCCTTTTATGATGAGTCTTTTTGTTTTACTTAGACTTTTCATTAGCTAGTTTTAATTGTTAGGAGTTATTTGAGTCTTTTGATTGTCTTTTACTGAGCCTATAAAAGGGGAGAGGCGTGTGAGCATTGTAGATCAGATTTCTAAGGCATTTTCAAGAGTAATTCAAGCACTTTGAGAGTGATTCTCATTTGTGTCCTAAAAATTCCTAGTTCTATATCTTGAATTTGGCTAATTCAAGTGGTGTTCTAGGTTCTCCTTCTTTTCTTTGGAGTGATTCCTCAGAAGAGTGAAGGGAATTAGCCCAAGACCAAGGTGTGAGTGGCTCCGGAAGGATTATCTCATACTCAAAGTCTTGCACTATCCATCTCTATCCTGTTTGGTGATATTCTTCATCTTTCGCATCTTTCTCTCTTTTCATTTTGCTTAAGTTTGATTTGAGTTTGATTTGGATCACTTTCCACCCACATATACATCAATTGGTATCAGAGCCACGGTTCTTAAGTGACCCACATCACACCCAAGTACATCCCAAAAAGCCAAAATACAAAAAAAAAAAAAAAAGGCACAAACCGGCAAACCCAGTCTCGAAGACCAGAGAAGCAGCACGGTGCCCCCGTGCCGCGAAGCACGACCGTGCCACTCTACTTTTCTGCATTTTCTTCAGCCGAAGTATAGCACGGCCTGACCGTGCCCTCCCTCCTCTTCTCCAAAACAGCCTTTTTCTAGCCTAAATACATAATCCACAAAGAACCCTTAAGCATTCATCCATCATGATTTCTCTTGGGAACTTGAGAAAAGAGATTGCTTTGATTGAAAAGGAGATGGTCATCCTTGAAACTCCAAAGTTTCGTGGCCAAAAAGAAGATTTCCCTTACTGGATTTCCAAAGTGGATCAAGTCTTCACTCGCTACAATATTGACGAGCAAGAGAAGTTTAAGGTTGTTATCAAGAAGCTCCGAGACCATGCACTTGAATGGTGGGAAAAGTACAAGTATAACAGGAAGAAGAGAGGAAAAAGTAAGATCACAACATGGGTTAAGTTAAGAGGTAAATTAATGGATACTTTCGCTCCAACCTCTTACTTACACAAGCATCCATTTGTTTCCTTAGAGGTAAACGGCTTTAATTCCTCTTCTAAAAACCTTCATTTCAAGAAGGGAACTCCAATAAGTGCTTGTAACTCTAGCTCTACTTCCTTCTTTTATTTGGAGAAACTTAGCTCCAACAAAGATGAAGAGATCCTTGGAGAAAAAGCTTCAAGCCTAGTTGACCTACCTCTTGTTTTTGGTGACTGTGGTGATGAAGAGACCTTTGAACTTGAGGCCCAAAGATCCGAGTTGAAGCAAGAAGAGATTATGCAAGAAATTGAGCAATCCTTCACCCAAGAAGGGTGCCAAGAAGATAATGAGGTGAATTTGAGCATAACCCCAAGAATTGAAGAGCATGTAGTTAAAGACCTTGAAGTGATGAAGCCATGTAGGGTTGCTGAAGAGTTTGAACAACTCTTGATTCAAGAAATACGCCCTACCGAACTCCAAGCACCCGAGTTGGAGGCATGTGGGGTTATTGAAGAAGTTGAGCAACTCTTGACCCAAGAAGAATTCACCTTAACCCCCATTCAACCTTACCAACCCCCCAAGCCACAAAAGGACCGACAAGCCTTAACCCTCATTCATCCTTCCCAAACCCTTGCCCCCAAAGAAGATTTCTCCCTTCCGCCTCTTCTCCTCACCAGGTATGACCCGTTTTATCATCCTCCCCTCACCCTCTTCTATATCTCTCTAGAGGTGATGCCTGTGACCTCCTTCCCCAAAAGCTCCCATATTGTAAGCGCGACCCCTTTCTTGAGAGGCTTGCCAAACCTTTGAGTTTGAGGACAAACTCAAAACAACCCGGGGAGTATGATGCATATTTCCATATGCATCATTTTTATTCAAGTCCAATTTCAAAGAAGAAAGGGTCAAAGAAGATCATGCATGGAAATGTGCCTATTTGGTCTTCTTAAGTGAGTTCAAAGACTCGCGACACTATGGAGAGGTCAAAAGAGGTTAAGCTTTGCTAGAAATTTGGTGCCGAATTCATCCCTGCGGAACCTGATTTTTGTGACCACTTTTGGACAAGCTCACATGGACCCACAACTTGAAGGCCCATGTGCTTTTGAAGTTTAAGATTTCAGCTTTCAAATAAGCCCAAGTTTGTTTAATTTGGACATCATTTGATTGTGCAAAATATCACTCAAAGATACGTTATGCTGATCCAGTCCAGTCTGAGATAGGTGCATTGTTTGGGCCATAACGTTTAAACCGCTTATCCAAATTGAGCAAATGAGCCCATTCTGAAAACTAGACTTCCAGGGCTTTCTATCAAGCCCAAGAATGCGTGATTTGGCCGAGTATTCTGGAAGTTATGCTCTGTTGAAGTTGAGGCAGCTGCAAAGATTAATTCTGGGAATATGAAGAGTCTTCGGTTACATGTGATTGTGTGGCTGATATTGTGCACGTTTTAGATGCTTCTAGATTGATGTAATCAGCTGCAAAAATCCTAGAATATTCCTTGTAACCTCCTTGTAACCTCCCCCACCCATTTTATGAGTCTTTTCATTTTTCTTAGACTTTTCATTAGCTAGTTTTAATTGTTAGGAGTTATTTGAGTCTTTTGATTGTCTTTTACTGAGCCTATAAAAGGGGGGGCGTGTGAGCATTGTAGATCAGATTTCTAAGGCATTTTCAAGAGTAATTCAAGCACCTTTGAGAGTGATTCTCATTTGTGTCCAAAAATTCCTAGTTCTATATCTTGAATTTGGCTAATTCAAGTGGTGTTCTAGGTTCTCCTTCTTTTCTTTGGAGTGATTCCTCAGAAGAGTGAAGGGAATTAGCCCAAGACCAAGGTGTGAGTGGCTCCGGAAGGATTATCTCATACTCAAAGTCTTGCACTATCCGTCTCTATCCTGTTTGGTGATATTCTTCATCTTTCGCATCTTTCTCTCTTTTCATTTTGCTTAAGTTTGATTTGAGTTTGATTTGGATCACTTTCCACCCACATATACATCAATTGGTATCAGAGCCAAGGTTCTTAAGTGACCCACTTCACACCCAAATACATCCCAAAAAGCCAAAATACAAACAAAAAAAAAAAAGCACAAACCGGCAAACCCAGTCTCGAAGACCAGAGAAGCAGCACGGTGCCCCCGTGCCGCCAAGCACGACCGTGCCACTCTACTTTTCTGCATTTTCTTCAGCCGAAGTATAGCACGGCCTGACCGTGCCCCCTTACACGACCGTGCCCTCCCTCCTCTTCTCCAAAACAGCCTTTTTCTAGCCTAAATACATAATCCACAAAGAACCCTTAAGCATTCATCCATCATGATTTCTCTTGGGAACTTGAGAAAAGAGATTGCTTTGATTGAAAAGGAGATGGTCATCCTTGAAACTCCAAAGTTTCGTGGCCAAAAAGAAGATTTCCCTTGCTGGATTTCCAAAGTGGATCAAGTCTTCACTCGCTACAATATTGACGAGCAAGAGAAGTTTAAGGTTGTTATCAAGAAGCTCCGAGACCATGCACTTGAATGGTGGGAAAAGTACAAGTATAACAGGAAGAAGAGAGGAAAAAGTAAGATCACAACATGGGTTAAGTTAAGAGGTAAATTAATGGATACTTTCGCTCCAACCTCTTACTTACACAAGCATCCATTTGTTTCCTTAGAGGTAAACGGCTTTAATTCCTCTTCTAAAAACCTTCATTTCAAGAAGGGAACTCCAATAAGTGCTTGTAACTCTAGCTCTACTTCCTTCTTTTATTTGGAGAAACTTAGCTCCAACAAAGATGAAGAGATCCTTGGAGAAAAAGCTTCAAGCCTAGTTGACCTACCTCTTGTTTTTGGTGACTGTGGTGATGAAGAGACCTTTGAACTTGAGGCCCAAAGATCGAGTTGAAGCAAGAAGAGATTGTGCAAGAAATTGAGCAATCCTTCACCCAAGAAGGGTGCCAAGAAGATAATGAGGTGAATTTGAGCATAACCCCAAGAATTGAAGAGCATGTAGTTAAAGACCTTGAAGTGATGAAGCCATGTAGGGTTGCTGAAGAGTTTGAACAACTCTTGATTCAAGAAGTACGCCCTACCGAACTCCAAGCACCCGAGTTGGAGGCATGTGGGGCTATTGAAGAAGTTGAGCAACTCTTGACCCAAGAAGAATTCACCTTAACCCCCATTCAACCTTCCCAACCCCTTCAAACCACAAAAGGACCGACAAGCCTTAACCCTCATTCATCCTTCCCAAACCCTTGCCCCCAAAGAAGATTTCCCACTTCCGCCTCTTCTCCTCACCAGGTATGACCCGTTTTATCATCCTCCCCTCACCCTCTTCTATATCTCTCTAGAGGTGATGCCCTGTGACCTCCTTCCCCAAAAGCTCACGACCCCTTTCTTGAGAGGCTTGCCAACCCTTTGAGTTTGAGGACAAACTCAAAACAACCCGGGGAGTATGATGCATATTTCCATATGCATCATTTTTATTCAAGTCCAATTTCAAAGAAGAAAAGGGTCAAAGAAGATCATGCATGGAAATGTGCCTATTTGGTCTTTTTAAGTGAGTTCAAAGACTCGCGACACTATGGAGAGGTCAAAAAGAGGTTAAGCTTTGCTAGAAATTTGGTGCCGAATTCATCCTTGCGGAACCCGATTTTTGTGACCACTTTTGGACAAGCTCACATGGACCCACAACTTCAAAGCCCATGTGCTTTTGAATTTTAAGATTTCAGCTTTCAAATAAGCCCAAGTTTGTTTAATTTGGACATCATTTGATTGGGCAAAATATCACTCAAAGATACGTTATGCTGATCCAGTCCAGTCTGAGATAGGTGCATTGTTTGGGCCATAACTTTTAAACCGCTTATCCAAATTGAGAAAATGAGCCCATTCTGGAAACTAGACTTCCAGGGCTTTCTATCAAGCCCAAGAACGCGTGATTTGGCTGAGTATTCTGGAAGTTATGCTCTGTTGAAGTTGAGGCAGCTGCAAGGATTAATTCTGGGAATATGAAGAGTCTTCGGTTACATGTGATTGTGTGGCTGATATTGTGCACGTTTTAGATGCTTCTAGATGGGAATAATCAGCTGTAAAAATCCTAGAATATTCCTTGTAACCTCCCCCACCCCTTTTATGATGAGTCTTTTTGTTTTACTTAGACTTTTCATTAGCTAGTTTTAATTGTTAGGAGTTATTTGAGTCTTTTGATTGTCTTTTACTGAGCCTATAAAAGGGGAGGGGCGTGTGAGCATTGTAGATCAGATTTCTAAGGCATTTTCAAGAGTAATTCAAGCACCTTTGAGAGTGATTCTCATTTGTGTCCCAAAAATTCCTAGTTCTATATCTTGAATTTGGCTAATTCAAGTGGTGTTCTAGGTTCTCCTTCTTTTCTTTGGAGTGATTCCTCAGAAGAGTGAAGGGAATTAGCCCAAGACCAAGGTGTGAGTGGCTCCGGAAGGATTATCTCATACTCAAAGTCTTGCACTATCCATCTCTATCCTGTTTGGTGATATTCTTCATCTTTCGCATCTTTCTCTCTTTTCATTTTGCTTAAGTTTGATTTGAGTTTGATTTGGATCACTTTCCACCCACATATACATCAATTGTTGGGCCTGGAATTGCTCAGTTACTTGCCTTCCCTTTCCCTGATTCTCTGAGCTCAAATGACTGGTGTTTAGCCTGCTATTAATGGAAGTGCTGAATTTGGGCTGAGCTTAAAGCAAGGATGTCGATGGCCTCTATTCCTCTTCTCCTCTTGTTGGTTGTTCTGCCTTCTCTGTTTACTTCATTTGTTTCTGCAATGCCCAGCTTGATTTGCCGTGGCTTGATTTGGTTCACTTTTAATTCTCACTTTAATTTTCGCTTGATTGTTTTCCTAGATTAATAAGCCTGATTTTGATTGTGTTTGTGCTCTCTTTTTGTTTCTCGTAGTATTAGCTAATGGAGTTCATTCTTATTTCCAGTTTAAGAGGTTTAGTTTAGATTTTCATTATGTTGGTTTTTTTGATTTTTGATTTTTGATTTTCATTATATTGGATTATGGATCATGTTTGGTGACACTACCGCAGGCGCACGGGTGTTATAGTTTATTTTTAATATCGTTCGCACAGAAACCAAATGTAATCTATTGAGTTTTGACCTATAATAAAGGCTATGTAAACAAGTCTAATGGTTTGTTCGACTTACGCAAATTAACTAAATGGGAAATTCAATCGAATTAAAATATCTAGGAAATTATTTTGCCTAGTAAAGAGTTGGATCAATGGATTAAATCATGCACGTAACTTAGATTGGACGATTGAAAGGAGTGTAGTTGATCTAAAATTCAGCCTTTTCTTTCAAAATAAACCGACCTAAACTAATCAAATTAACATTCTTTCAAATGCCCTTATTTTAGTCTAAGTGATAGGTTTTTGATTAGCTAAAGTTTCCTCTTAACAAGCAAATCTCTTTTAAGTATTGCTAAATCAAGTCCTAACTTGTCAGTCAAACAGCAAGTTTCTTCTCTCGGTGCTTCACTAAACTATCTAGTATAAGCAAGCAAATTTGGAGAAAATTCACTAACACACTTCAATCACAAGGTAGAATTCAATCATTTCTAACACAAAATAAGCACAAGAAATAAAGATTAAGAATCCAACATCAATACATTGGCTAACAAGTCCCTAGATTAAGCAAGCTACTCACTTATGCTCAAAATTAACAACAATGTAAAACAAAACTTTAAGAAAAATACTAGAGGGAGAGACAACGTAGCAGTCAATGGTGATTCTCCAATGGTGTCCTAATCTTCAAACCTCCAAAGCTAAAGCTTTTCTTCGATTTTCTTCTCTAACCCTAAAAATACAATCTAAAAAACCTAATGAAAGATATGAGAGAAAATGAGTGTAGTGAGATCTATTCTCCTCTTTTCTGCAGTCAAATGGCCTCTTATAAGCTTGAAACCGAGCATCCTCAACCACAAGGTAAAGGAAGACGAAGAGCCAAGCAATTTTAGGTTCACCACGGACCGTAGCCTTCACCATAGAGCATCCGTGGTTGCCTCTATCTTGAAATTCTCTGGCTCTTCTTTTCCACCACGGGCATGGCGAGTTGGGGGGATCTGGGGGGAGTCAAATCATACTCAATTGGGTGTCACAGCAAGGGCAAAAAGGTCCAAAAAACCTGTAAAACACAAAAAAGAATCATACCCTAGCGTAAGATGGGAATATAAGTGTAGAATATAACATAAGGTTTATAAATCTCCCTAAAAATGCAGTAAAACGATCCTAAAATGGAGTAAACTCTAAACACTTATCAAACTCCCTCATGCTTAAACTATTGCTTGTCCCCAAGCAACTATGAAACTAAACCCCTATTATTAAGAACATCCTCAGGTAAACAATAGTAGCATCATCAATAGCCAAATCGACCCAAGATGTTAGCCCAAAAGTGATTGAAAACATTGCAAAACAGATAAGAGAATGAGGTTTTCGAAATAAGAGCAAGTACTATCACATTAAATATTGAATCGATCACCCAAATCAACTTAAACAATCATATTAGCACATACAACAGGTAGAGCTAAAAGAATCGATAGACCATCACTTTAGGAATGAAGCACTCATCACTCATGTGTTTAAAGTATAATGCGGTTCTCATAAAACTTACTCCAAAGAATCAAATCTACCATAAACTTATTAAAACTGTCCAACTCGCCACGACTAAAATGTAAAACACACTAGGTAATCATGAGGACTTTGATAGGGCTGTAATGGGGCTATGGGTAAAGGTAAGAGGGGGGCAAATATATTGGAATTTGTGGAACTCACAGCCAAAGACTATTAGTATAAGTCATCTTCACCCAACTTTTCACAAAAATACTCCTCACACCAATACATCTCAAACAAATAAAATTACCCATGGTTAGTCTACAATGGTAATACGAAATCAATACCAAATCCTTGTATTATTTTGCTTCTCTTTTTTTATTCAACATTCTTTTTCTTTTTTTCCCTTCTTTTGTTGATTCATTTTTTTCGAAGAGAAAGATTATGGCAAGAGATATTGTGCACTTTTGAACACTGTTTCTAACAAATCATAAAATTCAATCCAATTGACACCAAGGTATAGCATAAATCCCTTATCAGATACAAACATACCACACCAAACAACAATGTCATTATCCTCAACTACTCCCAATCACTACTGAAACTCTGTAGTCTCAGCTAAAGGTAAGATATGTATTTGGCCAAGGATCATATTGTAGGTTTGCATCAAGAAAAGATGTCAAAGCTCACAGAGGGTTGTAAGGGATAAATCATACATTATAAGGGTGGCAGTTTGGTCAATGTAGCTTATAAATTCAAAGAATGCCTCAATCATATTGCCTAAATATACATGCTTAATGTAATCTTGAACAAGATTCAAAGCAAGTTCTAGAGATTTTAAATCTAGGAAGAGCCACATATGAAAAAGAATATGAGACTAAGATGATGAATTAGTCCAATCAAACTCAAAATCTCATGGGACAACCACCTAGGCTCAACTAGACCATTAGATCACATGTGCTAAATATTCATGCAAAGAATCATTGAGTAATCGAATCATAGTCAGTCTGACAGACAAAACATGAAGCACATTTTAAAAACTTATAATTAAACATTTTATTCACAAACGGGCATAGCAGAAATGTTCAAAATAAGCCAAAGAAAACTACTTGGTCTAAAGACTCATCATCGGAGGATTTTCATTGCTTTTTTAATTTTTTTTTTTTTTTAATTTTATGCTAACCCTAAAATGCAACTAAAAATTAAAAATACCAAAATGAAACTAAAATTAAGAAAAGAAACCTAAAAATAGAAAGAAAAATGAAATGACCAACTAAAAATGCAAACTAATCCTAATGCATGGCCTAAAATGCAAACTAATCACACATCCGCATCACACACACGTAGTCAATGCATAACTCCCCTATGCTTGGACAAAGCATTGTCCTCAATGCAAGGACATAAGAATCAATAGGGAAGAAAAAGGAGAAACCAATAAGGAGGAGAAGGATGGTTGGGATGAAATAGAAGCCCTTAGCTGAGGCGGGGGAGGAGGTGGTGTGGGTTGCGCCAACTCTTTATCACCCGGTAAGAAGTAAAGATTAGCCCGGTTCAAGAGAGAAGTTCGGTCAGCATTAGGGAGAGCCATGAGATGGTTCTCAGGATAAATCCAACAAACATACCAAGCCTCTACCTTACAAAACTTCATTTGCTCAAAAGTGGCTAAGTTCAACCGCGGGAAATTGGGAACTCTATTGTTGGGTTCGGGTCAATACCAATAGACCTAGCAATGGGGGTAATGAAGCCCCCTATCATAATCCTCTATGCACAACTAGTGGCCACATTATGTAAGTGACTGACCAAGAAAGAACCTGGGTCAAGTCGGTCATCTTGAAGCATGCCATACAAGAAATATAATTCAGATGGGCGAGGCACATTCAAATTATCCTCCCTAGCAAATAGACCACAAGCAAGTAATCTCTGGGTCACTTGAATACTGGGGTTTTTGATAACAGTGCCTTTGACATTGCTTGTGTCATATTGATAATTCCTAGAAATTCCATTACAAAAAGATTCGGGTTCACGTCTTTGGGGACATGTCGATAAGGCAAATCTATACTCGGCGGAAAACTTAATATACTACTAAAGACACTCAACTTAAGCTTATAAAACTCCCTATTGAGATAGAAGGAAATGTATCCTTCTTGACAATGAGGTCCACTCATGACCTCCACATGCAATGCACTCAAAAAAGTAAGAGTGAGGTCACGATAAGTGTGGTTCCTATTATCTAAAAATTGACCCATACCTTCCCAAGCAAATAACCAATGAATGTCATTCAACAAACCCAATCGGGTTAACAAATCCTCATCATAATAACGAGTAGTAACAACTAACTTACTACTCAAAATATTGTATCTAGGAACATGCTCAGGATGTGTTAAACCAAGGGGGTTAGGAGTATTACCTCGGTTTCTTACGTTGGTTGAGGTTCGGGAGGTTCATGATGTGCGTTGTGGTGATTGACTTGACGTCCCCACCTCTTGAGTTGTTCTTGCTTTGTTCTTGGGTGTCATGGCTATGGTGAGTGGATGCTCTAAGCACTAAGTAAGTTAAAATAGGAAGAAAAATGGTGAAAATAAAAAATTTGTGAAAGTTAAGGTTAATAGGGAAGAAATATGGCAGAAAATGAGAAAATTTAGAAGAATGGAAGGTGAAGTTGGGTTGTTGAAGGTTTGGGTATGAAAATGGGTAGAATGTGTGAGAAAGAAAGAAAGAAAAGAGAAATTTGAAGGAGATTTAGAGTGAAAGTGAGGAAAATAAGAAGAAAGGCAAGAACTTCAATGGAAAATGATTTTGTAGAGAGAGAAAGAGAGAGTTTAGAGAGAGTGTTTGTCAAGGGCTTAAAGATGAATGGGTGTCTTTGGGTCAAAGGGCATGAAAAACCCTTGATCGCCAATAGAGAGACTCACCACAGACCCTCCATGGTGAGCTCTGTTTTAGCATGTTTTTGGAATTTCTGGCAGAGACCCGACGGACCGAGTTAGGCACCACTAGGGGTTCGTGGTAGCTGCTGCCTGGAGCTTCTAAAACTCTCTCATTTTTTTCTTTTTTTTCCTCTCTTATTTGGCTCTTTTTATTCATGATTTTTCTTATATTTGTTTGTTTTCCTCTTTTTACTTTTTTTAAACAAGAAATGTACTATATATAATCAAAGAAAAGAAAAACTAGTAAAGAGAAAAACATGGGTTGCCTCCTAAGAAGCGTTATTGTAGGGTCGAGAGCTCGACCTTCAGTTCTATGATAGCTCGAGATCAGTAAGAGTGTGAACAGCGGGCTTGTTAATAGGTTCTCCATAACTCCCGACTTTCATTTATCACGCACCTCGAAGTTGAACTCTTGCAGTTGAAGGTAACACCTTAAATACTCGGGATGGAGGTCCTTCTTTGTCATTAGGTGGCGCCAAATAGCAGGATCCACATACAAAACAATCCGAGAGTGTGCCCTATTAGACAGGCCATTGCTAGACTCGATACCAAGATCAAAGTCAAGATCAACTTGTTCTATAGGAGGCAAAGATGTAAGCAACTGAGCAAACCTGCAATAGGCACTCAAAGAACCTTCATTAATAGCGGAGGGACCGTCCTTGGTTATGCTAGGTGGTATAGGGGCAACAAACTCCACTTTAGCATAGTTAAGGTCGGGACCCATAGTAGAAACCCAATCAAACATAGGAGGGTCAATACAACACCAAGCATCATCCATTTCAATTTCATGAGAACTGGGCACTTCATCAGAGAGCAATAAAGTCGGGAAATAGTTTGATCTTCAAAGAAGTTAAACTCAACATGAGTTGTCGCCACATCAAAAGTTAACCGCTCCCCTTTTACATCTATTTTGCAACGAGAAGTGGCCAAGAGGGTCTTCCTAAAATAATCTGGATATATGCCTCTCCGGCTATATCTATGATAATAAAGTCATTAAGCACATAGAAATTACCCAATTTAATGGCAACATCTTCTAAAATACCTAAAGAGTGCTTCATGGAACCATCCACTAATTGGAGCAAAAAAGGTGTTGGTTGCAACTATCCTAAGCCAAGCTGTTCGAAAATGAAATATGGCATCATACTAACACTTGCACTAAGATCACATAAGACCTTATCAATCCTCACATTACCAACCACGCAAGGAGTAAGGAAATTACCTGGATCGTCAAGCTTAGGGGAAACTCTTTGAGAACCTCTAGACTATTCTCTTTTCTAAAAGTTATAACCTCAAACTCACTATCGTTCTCCTCACTTACAGCTCTATTTGCCTCACCACCCTCCTCAAGCTCTATTCCCTTCGAATCCTTTGATCCCCATTTCAAGGTAACACAGTTGCACTGCTTATGGGGATCAGACTCGGGTTTACTAGGAAGTTTACCTGGGGATGTAGATGAAGAGGTAGCTTATTGGGTGATTTGAGCTTCCAACATCTTACTATGACTAGTAAGCACATCAACCTTAGAGGCTAATTGCTTAATGTACTCATCTTGCTTTTGCTGCGCCAAAAGCATAATCTCCATCATTATCTCTAAATTGGATTTTTGAGGTGGTTATTAAGGGTAAAGTGGTCTTTGAATCCAGGGGGTGGTCTAAAATTCATTTGAGGCATAGAAGGGGTATTTTAGAACTATAGGAGAAATTAGGGTGATTCCTCCTACCAGGATTATATGTGTTGAAGAACGGGTCATTGGTTGATCTATGGTTATAGGTGTTGACATAGTTGACTTGGTTACTAGCATCTTGAGCAAATGGACTCCCGACTTGACGATTCACATTCAAATGATCAACAGACCCATAGATTTCACATAATGAGGAAGCGGTACTTAAACTCATAGAATTAACATTCAATTGTTCTAACCTTTCAGACATGACATTACTTTAGCAGAGAGCATAGAAATACCATCAATTTCTAACTTACGTCTAACCCTGTTGGGTTGGCTTCTCTCATTGGACCACTGGTAGCTATTAAGTGACATCTCCTCAATAAGATTCTAAGCCTCATCTTCTATCTTGTTCATAAGAGCTCCACCTGCCGTCGCATCTATAGTAGACATCACCAGCTGAGTGACTCCATTGTAGAAGGCTTACACTATCATCCACCGTTGGAGCCCATGATGTGGACATAGCCTCAATAGGTCCTTGAACTACTCCCATGCTTCATCAAGCGACTCATCTTCCCCTTGAGCGAAGGCACTGATTTGGTTTCTTGGACTCGCCATCTTGCTTGGAGGAAAGAATTTTATAAGAAAAACCTTGGTGAGCTCATCCTATGTTATGATGCATCCGGGAGGCAAAGAATGAAGCCATGCTCTCACCTTATCCCTAAGTGAAAAGGGAAACAACCGCAATCAAATAGCATCGGTAGAAATTCCGTTGAGCTTCAAGATGCCGTACACCTCTCAAAATACGGAGAGGTGTAAGTTGGCATCTTCTAACAAGGTGCTTCCAAATTGGAATTGTTACACAATGGAAATAAGAGCCGGCTTGAGCTCAAAGTTGTTAGCTTCCACGTTTGATTGAGCAATGCCAGAGGTAATGTCTTAGACTCCCGGGGTGATAAAGTCCCGAATATCCTTCTTTGGCCACCTCTTTCTCCTGCCATCATCAAAGAAGCATCTTGAGCTTTGGCTCTTTGCTCCTCTAAATTTAACTGCTTCCTCCTGGAGCAAAAGTCATTTCTATTTTAGGATCGAATTCAAAAAGAAAGGGACTTCGCATATAAGTGGAGAAATCCTGCAAAGATCACCAAAAAAAAAACCCTACCAATGTAAATCAAGAATTTATAATGAAAAAGAAAAACACAAAAAATATTTAGTCAATCTATAAAGGCGAACTCAATATCCACAAATTGGTCTTCGGCAATGGTGCCAAAAACTTGACACTAATGCAAGTGCACGAGTGTTATAGTTTAATTTTAATACCGTTCCCATAGGGACCAAATGTAATCTATTGAGTTTTGATCTATAATAAAAGGCTAAGCAAACAAGTTTTAATGGGTTGTTCGAATTACGTAAATTAACTAACTGGAAAATTCAATCAAATTAAAATATTAAGGAATTATTTTGGCTTGTAAAGAGTTGGATCAATGGATTAAATCATGCACTTAACTTAGATTGCACGATAGGAAGGTACGCAATCGATCTAAAATTCAGCTTTTTCTTTCAAAATAAACTGAATTGTCTAAACTAGTCCAATTCACATTTTCAGATGCCCTTGTTTTAGTCAAAGTTATAGGTTTTTGATTAGCTAAGCTTTCCTCATAACAAGCAAATCTCTTTCAAGTATTGCTAAATCAAGTCCTAACTTGTGGGTCAAATTGCATGTTTTTCCTTTCAGAACTTCACTCAACTGTCTAGTATAAGCAAACAAATTTAGCCGAAATTCGCTCATACACTTCAATTACAAGGTAGAATCAAACATTTCAAAAACAAAATAAACACAAGCAATGAAGCTAAGAATCCAACATCAATACCTTGGCTAACAAGTCTCTAGATTAAACAAACTATCCGCACATGTTCAAAATTAACAACAACAAAAAACAAAAAGTCAAGAAAAGTACTAGAGGGGCAGAAAACTTAGCAGCAAATGGTTATTTTCCAATGCTGTCCCAATCTTGAAACCTTCAAAGCCAAAGCTTTTCTCTAATTTTCCTCTCTAACATTAAAAATACAAACTAAGAATCCGAAAACCTAATGAAAACTATGAGAGAAAATGAGTGGTGAGATCTATTTTCCGATTTTCTACTGCCGTACGGCCTCTTATAAGCTTGCAATAGAGCATCCTTAGCCACAAGATGAAGAAGGATGCAGAGGTAAGTAGTTTTAGGTTCACCACAAATCGCAGCCTTCACCACGGAGCGCCGTGGTTGTCTCTATCTCGAAATTCTCCTACTCTTCTTTTCCTCCAAGGGCATGGTGACTTAGCGGCATCCATAGGTATGCATGCATGTGTGCATGTATGTATGTATCTACATATATATAGATATATATATACACACACACACACACACACACACACACACACACACAGATATATATATAGATAGATATATACATATATATATATACATACACACACACACACACACACACACACACGCATATATATATGTATATAAATATATATAAACGTCTATATATAAATGTCTATCTATATATATACATATCCACACACACACACACACACACACACACACACACACACACACACACATATATATATATAGATAGATAGATAGATAGATAGATAGATAGATATAGATAGATATATATATA
>JAKOGI010001409.1:237500-240000 GCA_029747015.1 Carnegiea gigantea | reverse complement strand
AACCTATTTCAACCCACTTGAAAAAAAAATACCAACTTCAACCAACTTCAACCTACCTCAACTTACTTCAACCCACTTCAACCCACCCCCTTCATAATTTTAATAATTTGTAAAGTATCATGTGAGATTTAATCATTCTTGCACCAAAAAGTTCACTACACTACTTTTTTATAAATTATCGTACTTTGGAATTGTTTTATTTTTGTATTTTTTTAGTTTTTTATTTTTAAATTTTTAAATTTTTAAATTTTAATTTTTAATAATTTTTATTTAATTAATTAATTAATTAATTTATTTATTTTTATGTTTTTTTAATTTTTAATTTTATTTTTTAATTTTTGTATTTAATTTTTAATTTTTAATTTTTAATTTAATTTTTTAATTTTCGTATTTAATTTTTATTTTATTTTTAATTTTTAATTTTAAATTTTAAATTTTAAATTTTAAATTTTAAATTTTTAATATTTCATTTTTTATTTTTTATTTTTTATTTTTATTTTTGTATTTTTGTACTTTTTAATTTTTTGTATTTATTTTTTATTTTTTAATCTTTTTAGTTTTATTCCAAACAAAAGCTACAGAAAATTCCAAAAAAATAAAAAGTAAAAAAAAAATAAAAAATAAAAAATAAAAAATAAACAAATAAAAAATATAAAAAATACAAAATACAAAAGAATACACAAAAATTCTACAAAATTTCGATTACTTCATAAATTATCACACATTAATTACATTCTCATTATTTTAACCCACTTCAAGCCACCACATAAAAAATATACCAACTTCAACCTACATCAACCCACTTCAACCTACTTCAACCAACCTCAAAAAAAATTACCAACTTCAACCTATCTCAACCTACTTCAACCTAATTTACCTTTTTATCCATCTAATTTATCCACGAAAAGAATATGCCCTTATTTTCCAAATTCAAGCTGTACTATAAAACAAGTGTGGAAAAATGACAGTCAGTGTACATACAAGTGATTTTTTTGAGATGGATATTATACTTTGACATTAGAGTCTGTATATGTTATGTCTTCTCTGTTTTCTGATCCAAGAAAATAGGAAAAAAAGACTTGGTTGTTATATGGACATCTCACGACTGCAGCACACAGATGCTGTGTACACATGACACACAGGAACTCTTAGCAAAAGTGACACGCTCTCCTCATGCTAACGTCATTAGGCCCATCAATGCGCGTGCCTTGATGTACACCATTGCTAATGCGTTACTAACGGTCACTAATCTAAATGCAACACTAATGCTCGCCATTTACAGAGATAATAGGCCATATGTCTTGCACATAGGCAGGGCCATGTTGGGACAAGGGGGTCACTTGATTTTTCAATTTTTTAAAAGAAAAAAAAGTAAATACGGGATATTTTTATAGGTAAAAAAAATAGATATATATTAATTAGTTCATAAGTATACATCATAAGAGTGCATAGTAGAGTGGTGGTTGCTCTTTGTTTTGGGTGGCAGGTCCCTGATTCGACTCTTCGTTCTACCTTTTCTATTTTTTTTTGGGGAAGTGTCCTTTAATTTTCCCAATCACACCCTCCCTTACTCAGAATCCTGGCTCCGCCACTGGTCTTGCATATATATTAGTAATTATAGATGGTTTTTTTTTTGAGTGTTTGGTTTGTATTTTCTTCTCATTATATATCATCATCGTCGTCACAAACAATATGTCATCATCGTCGTCATAGTTGTTTGTGACGTTGTTTTGGAGTATTACAATGTATATGAACCAAATGTTTAAAATGCTTATAATTTTTTTTGGGGTTTGGTTTTAGTTTTTTATGATTAATAACATAATAATGTATGTATAATAATGCTTGCAAATATAAATTTCGAGTCCAAAATAAATAATACAAGAAATATGGACAAATTTGATTTGTATTTATAGGCACTAAAAATTTATTCGTACTGTACCAAAATAAAATTAAATTAGTTAACTGGGCCAACCCTGTTAATTAGTTTAATCGGGCCCAAAAGTCTCTCAAAGTCAGGTCCAAAAGACTCTCAAGTTAGGCCCAAGATGAAGCCCAAATGACTTTCAAGTTCAGGCTCAGTCAAAATTCAAGCAAAAGTCTAAACCGAAGCTCAAGACGACTATCAAGTCAAGTCACGACCTAAAACCCGAACGACGTCCAAGTCAAGGCGAAGTCAAAGTCAAAGTCAAAGTCAAAAGTCAAGACCTACATCGACTCATAAGTCAAACGTCAAAATGACTTTCAAGTCAATGTCCGGTCAAAGCTCGATGCGACTTCCAAGTCAATGCTCGGGCCAAGTCCGGGAGATTTCCAACTCAAAGTCAAAGTAAAAAACAAACGAAAGTCAAAGTAGTCTAGAGTAAAGCCTGATTGAAAGGTCCACCCAAAACCCAAGTCAATGCCCAACTTGACTTTGAAGGGGGAAGCTTTTCTATAAATGGGCCCCTATCTCCCTTGATTCAGATGTGGAAAAAATTCATCTTTAAAAGAGAAAGACAGA
>JAKOGI010001409.1:197500-232500 GCA_029747015.1 Carnegiea gigantea | reverse complement strand
CCTTTTTCAAATTAGCAATCTGCTTATTTTGACATTTGATTTGAGCATCCTTTTCTTCACTCTCCTTAGAGAGTCTTTCTAGAGTTGCCTTCATGTTTGCCAATTCTTGCTCCAAGTTGACAGCCGTTGTCGCCATGACTAGCATGACAACAATATCAGCAGATTCGACTTCAATGTTTGAGAAAAGTGAATCCCTTGGAGTTGCTGTGGAAGAATCACTACTACGATGGTCATACTCCTCCTCACCGAATGGTTGGAAGATAGAATTGGTGTAGGGTTGGCATTCAGCTAGTCTACAGGGTGGAGTCTTCCTCACATTGAAGGTAGTAAAAGGTTCCAGCTTTAAATTAAGGAGAAAAGCAGTTTGATTGATTCCATCAATAGGCTAGTTGGAGCAAAACTTTTAAATTTTGCGTGACTGCAAAGTTGGAGTCACAACTTTTTATTTTAGGGTAATGGAGGTAGCAACTTTGGTCATGCTCCTAGTCATTACTCCAGTGCTTTGATTGCCAGATGCAATACTAGCCTTTACGGATCTTTCATATGTAGATCCGATAGCTTGTTTCTTCGAAGATTGAAAGATGGCGTTTTCGGAAGCCATGTCTTCTTCAAAGGAATGTAGAATTTGTTTGCTTGGAGAAAGAGATGAGAGACAGAGATGTCCCGTGTGCCAAAAATTTGTAAACACAAATTTAGAGTCCAAAATAAATAAGACCAGAAATATGGACAAATTAGATTTGTATTAATTTAAGAAATGTGGGTAATATCTCTGTGTATTCGTTACAAGTAAAAAAATAAATAATTCCTTTGATTCGATCTGTAATTTACTTGAAAGAAAATGAGTTGACTTGAATCCCGATCAAGTTGATTGGTTTGACTTTCTTTGAATGAATTTCGATGAATTTGATCTTGAGAAAGGGCCTAAGAGGCTTGATCTCAATCATTGCGAGTTTTCTTTCATATTCGATGGGAAACGACACGTGCTTTGATTATGCTTGTTGTCTTCCTTTAGAGAAATTAGCTTTTTGAGTCTTTAGAATGCCTTCTTAGTGAATGAGCCTTCCACCCCCCGAGTAGGAGGGAGTAGTGTTCTGTTTATAAGGAAAGAATACTCGTCCCCTTATTAGTTTTTGTGATTTGCCGTTAATTGGCCTTTGACTTGTTAGTCAATTTAACTGGTGATTTAATAGTCAATTTGACCATTGTCATGGCTGTCATTCGAGTCATGGCTTTGTAGTCAATTCGACCCAATTTATTTAAATAAATTAAATTAACTAAATGGACTGACCAAAATAATCAATTTATATTTATTGTTACAACATGATATTTATTAAAATTTTTATGCCTACAATGCTCACAAAATATACATACAATTGTTCACCCAAGTATACATGTATTCCAAATGCTCGCACATATGTACATATTAGACCATATGTTTATCTTTTACACACTGGCAATTATGTGCATAATTCGGGGATTTTTTTTTAGGGTTGTTTGGTTTGTTTCTCTTGCTTCTTCTTCTCTTTTTTTCCCCCTCTCTTGCCCACATCTATATCTCTCTAGGCCCCATAGTAGTGGGACCCACATTATTGGAAATTATTGTTGAACTTGTTTTAATTATTTTCATTATAAATGGAACAAAAATTTATCATATGTATTAACAAGTATAACCAATTGTTTTTATGGGTTTTAGTTTGTCTATCATTTCATCTGTAATAATGCTCAACAAATATACTGCTAATAATTACCATGTGCAATTCTAACAGTCATGAAATATAAAACAAATACTCGTCATTTAGTTTCTTAGCCAGCATTCATTACAAATTAAGGGAAAATATGATAATTCAATGTGCTATTATATACTTATATGCTTATCGACTTAACGTTTATAATTATATTCTCACAAATACGGACGGTGTTTACTTATCACTTCAAAATTATATCTCTCATCATCCTTGGAACGACTGCCGGCATTTTCATTTTGAATAACATTAGTATATACAAATATTAAGATCATAAATTAGCTATGTTTAAACATTAGTTATGGGAATTCAACTAACAACCAACTACTATGTAGTTGATAAATATTAGATATAAGATTATTGAACAATGATTTTTTAAATGTATTGATGTGTAACTATATGAACTTTTTATTTTGTAACCATTAAATCGTAGATTTAAAGGTAGATACTATTTCTTTTGAAAGTGTTACCAAAAGTCTGTAGCAATTTAGTTAAAAAATCCTTGAAAAACTTATAATAATTAAAATAAAAGTCAAGGCATTGTATTTTTTCCTTGACCAACATCACTTTGAATCTCATCTAAATACAATTTATTTATAGGAAAAAAGTAAGTGAATGATGCACAAAAGAAAGAATGATAAGGTTGCTAAAAAAAATCCTTATAATTCATGGGTTCATATATATATACAAAAAAGGAAGATAATTAGGAAAAAGGAACTTTCATCTGGTGTCCTCAAAATTTTTACGTATTTTCAAAATTTATGTGATACACTTTGGCTTTCACCAATATCTTAGGTGTGATCTTCCCATTTACTTTTCTATAAAATTTCTGATAATGGGTTCTATTGTTATATTGAAAACCCAAAAATGCTCAAATGTCCACTTTAAGATCTCACATCCTTTTTTGTTACCCCCGCTTCCACCCAATAACCCAACACAACCCCAACATTCTCCTCTTCATCCTTCTCTTCTCTCTCTCTCCCCCCCCCTCCTCAACAGTAGCTTCTACTTTTTCCTGCCCATTCACCTTCTCTATCAACCTAATTGCCCCATGAACTCTCTCCATCATCCACTCAACTTATGTTGTGCGTGCACTGTCTACTCTCATTCCTTTTAACTGGATCTCTCTGTCTTTGATCTTTATTTTCTCTAAAGCCATATAAACCTAACTCCTTTAGTCCCTTAGCAAAAGCCCAAAATTCAAAACAATTAAGTTAGGAATTGAGCAATTTTAACAAATTAGGCACTGCCTAGTTCAGAATCCCTTGAGAATTCGATAAGCCACTTCATAACTTCTTTTGGAATTTTAAGCCGATCTTGAACGAGAATTTGGATGTAGGAATATTCAAAAGTTTAAAGCTTTTGATAGATTCTCCATTGGTTAATAAGGATTCATTCTTAACACTGAACCCTTAATTTTATGAGATTTCAACATTTAATAGTTAGAAGAGGGGTTCTAGTGGAATGCTAGGGTTGAGAATGTGCTAGGATTGGAGTGGTTTGACTTATGCATTAGTGAATGATGTTGGTGGTCTCGTAAATAGATATGGGTCAATTAAGGAATCAAGTATCATGATAAACCATGTATTGCAGTATACTGCACCAACCTTCCTAATTGCGCCAACTCATAACTAACTGCCTAAGTCAACACTTCAGTTTGTTCAGTTAGGGAGAGTTACTTATAGTTAGGCCTAGAAATCAGGGTCTGTTACCATTATGTTATTCTCCTTTCTTATACTAGTGAGACAGAAGTGCAATCTGTGTATATATACGTGTACATAAGATCAAACACACACACATTCAGAAATAAGATCTTCAATCTGAGTAGCAATGTTTTCAGTTTTTCAATCTTGTTTTCTCTAATGTCATAGTACCAGAGCCTGAATAGGAAGTCATCCAAATTCGTAAATCTTGATTGTTTGGTTTCTGTTTCGAATAGTTGATTTGTATCATCAGCAGTTCTAGCCCTAACAAATCTCAACACAATTTCTTTTCTTCTTTTTCCAGTGATTAATAAGTATTCATCAACCACTCTACCTAAACATCTCTATAGAACAAGGATGGTTGTTTCGAATTCCAATTCCATAATAAATTCTAATTCTATCGTAGAATTGGGTCCTTCTCACATACTTTTCTTACATCATTCTGATCATCCCAATAGTATTCTTATCAATGAACTGTTGAATGGAAGGAACTATGGTATCTGGAAAACGTCAAGGGAAATAGCCCTAATTGCCAAGAGTAAACTGGGGTTTGTTCATGGTACTTATGAATTAAACCTGCAATACCTCACCATTATTCATGTAATGGGATAAATGTGACAAATCATTTCTTGGTTGTTATATGCTATTGAGAAGAACATATCAAACAACATATTATCCTAAAATTCATCTAACCAGATTTGGATTGATCTTGAACAACATTTTGGACAGTCAAATGGTATAAGGTTCTTCTAAGTAAAGAGAGACTCATACTCAATTTCCTAAGGTAATTAAAATATTGCTACCTATTTTGCTCATATCTAGAAACTATGGGATGAGCATGATTCAATGTTGTCAATTCGCACTTGTTCTTATGGCATTGAATGTGCTACTTATAAGATTGTTAACAAGATGATGGGGAAAGAACAACTTATTTAATTACTTGGGATTAAATGATGTCTATAAAGGAGTTAGGGGCAGCATCTTAATGTCAAGACCTCTGCCCAATGTTAGTGAGGCATATTACATGCTTCTCCAAGAACAACATCAAAGAGAGATGTCATCTAATGCCTAGTTCATTCCATATTCTACTGCCTTGAATTCTAACTGTAATGCAATGCCCTCTAATGAACAAAATGTCACTAGCTTTAGTGCCGATTATGGAGGCAAGAATTCAGGATATATATAATAATTCTGGTCATGATGGGAGAAATGTTATTCATAATTCGAGCTATAGTAATGTTGGATATAATGCAAATGAAGTAAGAATTATGGCCAAAGGAAGCAATTGTGTTGTGATCATTGTAAGATCACTGGTCATTTTGTCCAAAAATGTTATAAACCTCATGGATATCCACCTGGACACAAATTGTACAGAGGAAAAAGGGTAAACAGAATTACAACCTCTGTCATTCAAGAACCAGAAGGAGAATCTTGGCTAGAGGATGTTCATAAGCCACCAATGTCTACTGTTTCTCATCCTACACCTACAGCGTCAGGTCTTGCATTACCTACCATGAATGTGGAGTAATACCAGTAGCTCTTTACTCTCCTCAGCAAATAGTGTGATGAGAACAACATAGGTGCAATTAGAACTGGTTTTCTGGCAGGTAAGTAATTTTGTTTTATTACATCTCTAGATAGTGGCGATCGGACTATATACAGTGGTACTAGTGACCATATTACTTCTTATCTTAGTTCACTATCCTTAGTTCAACCATTAAAAGTTCCTACATATATCACTATGCCCAATGGCAAGCAATCCAGAATTGTTCATGTTGGTTCCGTAAGGTTAACACCAACTTTGATCCTGCTTAATGTTCTACATGTTCCAAACTTTCAATTTAATTTGTTATCAGTACACAAACTATGTCAACAATTGGCTGGAAAAGTGGTATTCACCTCCACTGACTGTACTATTCAGGGTCCCTTGTTGCAGAAAGAAGTGGTCCTTGGTAAAGTCATAGAGGGGTTGTATCATGTGCGAGATGTCAGCACAACTAAAGAGATTGCAAGCAACACAAGGGTTACTTCGCAGAGTGGTCCAATAGATGCCTTTAAGCAGCCTATATTTCATCTAAATAATGTCCTATCTAAAGTAGATTCCTGGCATTTTAAGGTAGGCCATTTGTCTTTTGAAAGAATGCATTGTATCAAATTGCCATTTAATTAGAGAAAGTCAGGCACAATTTGTTCTATATGTGCAAAAGCAAGACTACATAGGCAACCATTTCCCTTAAGTAGTTCTAGAACCTCAAGAATATTTGAGTTAGTACACGTAGATATACTGGTCCATTTACTATCTTGCAAGAGCAATGCATTCTCTTTACTCCAAAGTTTTATTACGTATGTTGAAAATAATTTTGGGGTTTTAGTCAAAATAGTTAGATCAGATAATGGATAAGAATTCAAAGACAACACAATCCTTGAATTTTATGATAAAAGGGCATTATTCAGCAAACATCATGCATGGATACCCCCCAGCAAAATGAGATTGTGGAGAAAAAGCACAAACACTTGCTGGAAGTAGCTAGGGCATTGATGATTCAAGCTAATTAATAGGTTTCCTACATCTATTTTAGACAACAAAATACCGTTTGAAGTACTTTATAATGAGAATCCTACCTATTCTCATTTAAGGGTGTTTGGTTGTCTATCCTATGTTTCAACCTTGAAGAGATGCAGGAGTAAATTCCAACCAAGAGCTATACCTTATATTTTCCTAGGCTACCCCTATAACCAAAAAGCCTATAAGTTATACAATCTGGAGACAAGGAAAGTCTTCACATCTAGAGATGTTGTGTTTCATGAGTCTTGTTTTCCTTACTCAGGATATCAACTAGTTTCATAACTACCATTACCTTTCCGTATTGTTGAAGATCAGCTACTGATTCATACAAATCCTTTTCTTACAATGCATACCACATAATTACATTAGTCTTCTCATCACCAGACTTCAGGGGTCACAACAAATGAGAGGCCCAGTGAGCAACCCAAAAGGTCAACCAGAAGCCACAAGTTACCTATACATCTTCAAGATTATATTTATTCAACCATCAAACCAAGTTGGTGTAATGTGGTTATTTTACCTCTTAATCATTTGGCATGTTTCTCAAGAATAGAACAATATCCAGAGCCTAAATCATATGAAGAAGCAACCAATCATCTAGGTTGGATAGAAGCCATGAAGAAGGAAATTGGTGCTTTATAGACAAATCATATTTGGGATGTAGTTGAACTCCCTCTAGGAAAAAAGGTTATAAGTTGCAAGTGGCTTTACAAACTAAATTTAAATTAGATAGCTCCTTAGAGAGACTAAAAGCCAGATTAGTCATTCAAGGATTCACACAACATTATGACATTGACTATCAAGAGGTTTTCTCTCATGTTGTAAAGATTGCCACGATCAGAATCATTGTGTCTCTTTCACAGAAAAGGGTTAGACAATGTATCAACTTGATATGAACAATGCTTTTTGCATGGTGAGTTAGATGAAGAAGCATATATGACAAGGCCTAAACGTATACCAAATCTAGAAAGCAAGGTTTAAAGTCACTCTATGGCCTTCAGCAAGCAAGTAGGCAATGGTTCAGCAAATTAAAGGATACTCTTCTTTCCTTGGGATATTCTCAATCAAAAAATGATTATTCCCTATTTCTCAATAAATCATCTTCACACATTACTCTCATAGTTGTATATCTAGATGATATATTAATCATAATGTCAGATTATACAGAAATACAACTTGTCAAGCATCATTTGAATACCCACTTTGGCATTAAAGATCTTGGAAGATTGCACTATTTCATGGTTTGGAAGTTGATCAAACTCCAACTAGATTTTTTTTTATCTCGGCAGAAGTTTACCAAGGAATTATTGAAAGATTATGGTTATACCTTCAGCAGAACTGCTAGCACACCAGTCTCTCTTAATTGCAAGCTACTACAGATCCTACAACATACAGAACTTTAGTTGAAAAACTAAATTTTCTAACAAACACTGGACCAGAACTGAGTTTCAGTGTTTAGTATCTCAGCCAACCAGAAGCAGTCATCTTAAAGCTTGATTACATACCTTGAGCTACAATCAAGGCACAACCACAAAAGGCATTTACTCATGGCTTCAGGTTAGATTAGCCGACTTTTCCAGACTCAGACCGGGCAGTATGTCCAAGTACTAGAAGGTCAGTGACTAGCTACTGGATTTTGCTTGGCTCCTCTGCAATTGGTGGGAAATCCAAGAAACAAGGGACTATTTCCAGAAGTTCTTCAGATGCAGAATACAGGGCTATGGTTCAGATAGCTTCTGAAGTAACTTGGTTGGTAGGATTACTTGAGGAACTTAGAGTCACAAATCTTACACGCACTATTCTTAATTGTGACAATCAATCAGCTCAACATATTGTTAGAAACCCTACGCTTCATGAGTGAACTAAACACCGAAATTGATTGTCACTTCACAACAGACAAGGTTCCTGAAGGTTCCTGTAACTTAGCTATATGCCTACTTCATCTCAACTTGCTTACATATTGACAAAAATTCTTCCCAGCAGCCAGTTTCAGCAAATTTTATCCAAGCTTGGCATGGTCAACTTAGACCATCCCAGCTTGGGGGGTGATAAACCATGTATTATAGTAGACTGCACCAGCCTTCCTAACTACACCAGCTTATAACTAACTGCATAAGTTAGTACTTTAGTTAGTTTAGTTAGGGAGAGTTAGTTACAGCTAGGCCTAGAAATCAAGGTTTGTTACCATTATGTTATTCTCCTTTCTTGCATCAGTGAAGGATAAAAAGAATCTGTCTGTATATATGTGTACCGAAGATCAAAATCACACTCATTTATAAATACGATCTTCTTTAATTTGAGTAGCAATATTCTCAGCTTTTCGATCTGGTTTCTCTAATTTCATATCACATATCAGAGTTATAGTTTTGGTGGAGGTGGTTGCTGATAAGGGAGAATTTTTCAAATTATGAGTTTCTAAGCTGGTTTTCGCTACTTCTAGTGCTAATATGAAGTGCCACACTCTATTTGCTCATAGGGTTGTTACGACATTTGTTGAATCTCTACAAATGCCTAAGAGAAGATGAATCGTATGAATTCATCAGACCTTCTTGCTCAGTTTTGAATAACTCATTGGGGTATATAAAGTCTCATTAGGGTAAATGAACATATCCCACATTTGATCATTAAAGAAGGTAGAGCTCACACCTTAATGTGAATGAGGGGGAAGAAGAGAGAATAAGAAACAGGTGGAGGATAGAAAATGCAGAGGAAGATTCAAACAAAATTAAGGGTATTTTAATAACTTCAATTCATTTTTCACGCATTAGTGCCGAAAGTGTATTATTGGAATATTTTTTGATAGGAGGAAACCGTTTGGATTGTCAAATTTTCATGTTTACCAAATATATAAGCTGCAAATAAACCAACATTATAGTTCATATGCCTTGAACAATCAACCTTCCATGTCACACAAGGACGGCTTATCATGCTCTATGAATTGTGTAACACCCCCAGATTTCTAGTTCCATGTTTAAGGCCAAGCAGCCTTAACGGCAGCGGGTCAACCTAGTGGGGTGTTACCGCCGTATCTCCTTCTTGAAAATACCAAGCTAGATACCGAGTCTTATAAAACAAACAAAAGGGAAAATCTGCAATACAAAGAAGATTACATCCAACCAAATCCAAAAATAACAACTAGTAATAACTACTATTCATCGCCATCCAACCCTAGCTTATAGTTTTGCAGCATTTGTGCCTCACACTAATTTGACATCCCCAGCCTCTGGCCTACTCATATCACCTGAAAACAAAATATTTTATAAATGTGAGATAAACTCAGTAACAAGCACCACTAACAGTCAAACACGCATACAAATTCATTTTGAAAACATTTTAAAGGGGAAAGGATAGTTAAAAACATCTTTCAAGCACACAAGCTGTTATCACACTTCCTTTTTTATCTTTTCAGTATCACACTTTCACAGTTCAGTTCAACATACATCAGTTTCAATTCGGTTTTGGGGGAGCGACCCCAGTAGGTCTCATGGCCTGCGCTTGTCACAGTGCAGCCACTTAACTCATTCCTGACCTACTGCTACTCAAGCGGTTATCGCTAAACTGTTCCTGGCCTACCACCAACATAAGTGGTTACTGATAACCTGGCCCATGTCTCAACCGAGCACGTGGTCGCTCACATGTATGCACTTATTACCCGGGGAAGGCTATGGCATTCAACTTATTCAAACATATGAAACTCGCCCCATTTAGTCCTTTTTAATTAACAAGTTCTTACTCCTTACTGGAGTTAATATAGCACAGTCAGTTCATTCGAATTCAAGAACCTTTCCCATAGCAACACAATGAAAGTTTATGTCTCTACCCGAATCACGTTATCTTTCGACTTCCTCAACATAGCAAGTTTTAATTTTTCAGAACATACAGAACTCACTGTTTCCATCATGCCTTTATTTTTCAATTCATGATTCAGCGTTACTCTAGTTTGAACAGTAAAGCCAAAAATTCTTACTCGCGTTCCAAAACATTCGTAGTTGAGCCATACAGGGAAAGGTTAAGGCATGATTGTTACCTGGTTACCGTACAGTTTACGAGCTCAGTTACTTAACAATAGGTTCACTAGTCCGTACCTGGCCTATGTATAGTCCACAATCAGTCCACATTTAATTTAGGACATCTTTGGTCCTCCCAAAAAAAATATTTTTTTTTTATAACATTTCTCGAACTTTTTAGTTCAACCCATCCTTAACCCTAATTAAGGGTCAATTGGCTAGATTCTAGGTACGATCTTCAGTAGCTATAACTTTTGTTTCTGATATCCAAATTCAGCGTTCTAGGTCAATTCGGAAACCTCAATTGCCCCATACATTTTTTATGTTTGGGGTTTGGCCCAGTTTTGTCCCGAACTAGGTCATAATCTCAGTTATTTTAGAACTGTCAGTGACTATTTTCCCATGACCGTCCCTTGAAGAATTTATTGCATCTTGGGCTATGCTACTCGAAACAGTCCGATTCCAAAACAGGAATTTTTGTTACATCTAGAAGTTCACACCGAATAAATTTCATGATTTTTAGCAACCAATTCTGACCTAGGGAATTTCCCCAAATATGTGGTTGCAACAGTCCCAGTTTTTGCCCAGGTTTTCAACCCCAATTCCAAAATTCATAAATTTTCCTCTTGACCTCCAAAAATTGACCTCTTCCTCAACTTGGAAGGATAATTTTGTGTACTACAACTTTCATGTTTAGGGTTTTTAACAAATCAAATAGTAACTATGTCGAAAACTTCAAAAATCGAAACCTACACCAACAGCCTTAATTTTTACAGGATTCGGTATTTCAGCCATAAGTTCTTCATTTTAACTCCGATTCACTTGATTCAAAAACCCATGAAATTTTCACATTCCAATATATCTACCATAAAAGTTTCAGAATTTGTGAACAACTAGATTAATTCCCATGAGCTTTCAAAATTAGAGTAAAACAGGGATGAATCTGAGTATTTTTCTCCTCTCTTTTATGCACGATTTTTGCCCAGTTTTGGTGCACCAAAAATTTATCCATTCTTAACAACATCATTAAACCCTTTCCCAGACCTAATCATGCCAAAAGAATCCCTTCTTTACCAAAACTAAAATTAAAACAATATTAAAAACATCGTGGCAAAATACCTTGGATCGGTTTCGAGTTAAATTCGATGGGAACACTGCCTTCCCTCAAATGTAATGCCGAGAAAGCTGAAAGAAAACATTAGGCTTGTATTAAACCTTGTGATTTCAACTAAAATGATCAAAAATCAAAAGAGAAGAGGAGAAGGGTGAAGTTCTTCAAACATGCTCGATCTTCTCTTCTTTTTCCTTTGTTTTGAAAGCAAAAGAGATGGCGGCGGCTTGGTGGTTGCTTGGTGTATGTGATGGTGGTTCTAGGGTGGAGGAAGAAAGAGAGGGAGGATGTGAAAAGGGAGCCGTGAGAGAGAGAGAGAGGCGTGAGATGGGCAGAGTGGGTGTGGGTAGTTTAGGTTAATTTTTGAATTTAAGAGGGAGGGAGGGAAGTGGGGTGAGTGGGGAGTTCTACCCCTACTAGGAGTAGGTTAATTATTATTATTATTTTTTTATATACACGGCCAAAGGGGGGAAAGAAAAGAGGGGTCGGTCCAGAAATGCATGATCGGTCCAAAAATACATTTTTTTTTTTTTTGAAAAAGCTATGGAAAATAACGAAAGGTTGGTTCGAAAATAGTGATGTTTATGATAGAAAGTAACGTACTAAAAAGAAAATGTTGTTTGACTGAAACCAACCTAAATCAAAACATAAAAGAGTTAATCCAAGGTTTTTCTTGAGCGAAATAGATATCCAAAACTCCCTTGACATGACCAGGGTCCAGGTCGGTCCATCCTGACCTTGATTCTCCATAATGAATTTTCTAGGGTTTTACAAATTGCCTATTGCAATGACTTTATTTGGAAAACAATTGTTAGTTTTTAGTTCTTAGATGTCAGCTGTTTGTATTAGTTGTTAGTTGTTAATCATTTAAATTAGTTATTTGTATTAATTATTTGAATTAGCAATTTCTAGAAAAAGTGTTTAGAAAAAACTAATTGCTCCTAAAAAAGATGCTTACTAGAATCCCGTTATGCCCTTACCTCTAAATTACTTTGTAGCTAAAAACATGATTTATTATGCATGGGGTAGTCGGTAAGATGGCGACGTATTGCTGGAGGAAGGACTAGATCGCTTTTATGCAATGGTTGAATGGTCCTTGCTTTTCCTTGAGGCGTCAGTGGTTCATATTGATCCCGACATATATGATCATCTACCAATCTTATTAAAATGCTATTCAAGAAGATCCAAAACTAGTGAGGATGGGAGATTATTTAGATTCGAAAATATATGGCGCTTGGACCCCTCATGTGACAGCGTGATCAAGTAGTCATGGAAAGGCTATATGAGTGTGGATGATGTTGCCAATGCCTTGCTCAAATTGGAGAGATTCTTTACTGATTTCAAGAGGTGGAACGAGGAGAAATTCGAACACATTGGGTTCTAATCCGAAAGCTTGAGGTTGAACTTAGGCACAAATGGGATGCTACAACTCGGTAGAATCTCCTAGGCAGAATCTGCAAATAGAGAAAGAAGGAAGAGATGATGTAGTGGCAATGGGCTTGGGTTGATTTCCTCAAATTTGTTGACGTAAATACACGATGGTTCCACTTACGAGCAAGCATGAGGCGAGCTATGAATTCCATCTTGAAGCTCTAGGATAACGACGGTGTAATCCATACTGACCCAAGCACAATTGGTGAAATTGTAACCAAGTACTTCTCTCAACTCTTTACTAGGGCCGTAAGTTTAGACATGGACCCAGTCTTATAGTGTATTCAACCAAAGGTGACAAATGGCATGAATGAAAAGTTAAACCTTTCTTGTACTAAAGCTGAGGTTGAAGCGGCCCTAGCTTAGATGAATCCACAAAGCGCCCGACCCTGATGGGTTAAACGCTTATTTTTTTTAGAAGCATTAGGATGTAGTGGGAGATGATGTATCTGTGAGAGTTTTAGCAATCCTGAATGGTCAAGATATCCCCTCTATGCTTAATCACACGTTTGTTGTGCTCATTCTGAAGAAGTCTAAAATATTGTCCATGGCGGAATTTCACCCAATAAGCCTTTACAATGTCATCTATAAACTTGTGATGAGGGTACTCACTAATAGACTTAAGCCTCTATTAGCGAATATCATGTCTGAGTCGTAAAGTGCTTTCACCCCGAGAACAATTGATCACTGATAACATTTAGGTCGCCTATGAAATCTTTCACTCTATGCATAATGATACAAAGGTGGGGGTGCTATGGCTATTAAGCTAGGCATGTTAAAGGCTTATGACATAATCAAATGGCCATTATTAGAGAATGTCATGCTCCAATTGGGATTCAAACGGAATTAGATCGAACTTGTGATGAGATGTGTTAAATCTCCATCGTTTGCTTTCTTAATTAATAGAATGCCTACAAGTTTTGTGATTCCTAGTAGAGGGCTCCGGAAAGGTGATCTTATTTCACCGTACCTATCCTGTTTTGTACTAAGGGACTTTCTAATATGCTAAGATGAGCTGCAGAGGACAGAGTCATGCATGGTTATCGAGTTTGGTAGGGACCCCTCAAATTTTCCATCTCCTATTTGTGGATGACATGATTATTTTCTATGGGGCGGAAGAGATCCAATGGTTGGGGGTTCAGTAAATTCTGTACAGTTATAAGAAAGCCTCCAGAGAAAGTGTTAATTTTTCTAAGACCAATGTCATGTTCAGGAAAGGAGTCACAGTGGATAAACGGGCTTGAATTACACGTATTCTAGACATTAGAGAGGTATTATCACACGATAAATATTTGGGCCTTCGTTCTTTTATAGGCCAATCTCCAAGGAAGCTGTTTTTGTTCATTGTCGACCGCATCAAAAAGAGATAATCATGTTGGATGGATCGGTCGGTGTCTTGGGCATGTAGGGAAGTGCTGATAAAGGTTGTGGCCCAAGCAATCCTGGCCTATGTTTCGACTGTGTTTAAATTTCCAGCAGGCTTATGCCAAACAATCCAGTCAACTGTTAATCGTTTATGGTAGGGTCATAGTTAGGATAACAAGAAGATATATTAGATTAAAGGAATAATTTTTTATAAGAACAAGGACGATAGTGGGCTCGAATTTAGGTAGACGGAAGCTTTTAACTCGGCACATTTGGCGAAACAGTTATGATGCATTGCCAAAGGTGGGTGTTCCCTTGTTGTAAAACTATCCAAAGCACGATACTTTCCCAATTGTGATATCCTTAGTGCCTCCTTGGGGAATTGTTATAGCTATGCTTCGTGTAGTATTCTGAGCACCTGTTAACTTGTAAAGAGTGGCTCATATTGGCTTGTAGGAAGCGGGAGTTCCTTGAGCATTTGGGATAGCCGACGGTTGTTGCAGCCATGGTCGTTTCAGCCTATCACTAAGCCTGCTAACCTGAGAGTTCACTTCGTCCATAAGCTAATTGATTCCACTCAAGGTTGTTGGTATGAAAATCTTATCAAGGAGACATTTCTGCCATATGATGCGGATGTCACCCTGTCCATGCCATTATGTACTTCGTGGCTGATTACAAGCTTATTTAGAACTACTCTTCGAACAGAATGTTCTCGGTTAAGTCCACATATCATTTGGGCATCTAGTGTAAAACTCTTAGGAGCAAGGGCTTGTCACAGAAGGATTCTAAATGGTGGAAGGTATTATGGGCCCTCAATATTCCACCTAGGATTCACGTCTTTGCCTGGAGTCTTAGTCATGGCTCACTTCCAACCAAGAAGAACATTACAAGAAGGCTCTCAGAGTTCAACTTGAGCTGCATAATTTGTGGTCACTGTTTGGACTCTGAGGTACATATCTTGCTACAGTGTCCTCTCGTAGTTCAGGGATGAGTTGGCAGTAATATCGATAGTTGTTTCTGGGCTGAGATTTTTTCGTCCATAAGTGTCTTCTTAGAGCATGCTTTAGCCAAGATGGATGTTGAGCAATGGGGGGGATTTATAGCTTCGTGGAAATTTGGAATGTAAGGAACAAGTTCATATTTCGGCACCCCGACTATAATTTAGTGAGCTTGAGTTGCCGTGCCCTTAGTGATGAGCTTCATGAGGCGAAGGAGAAGATTAATGGACGAAATTCACAGAACTAGGTTCTATGGAGGCGACCAATGACGGGATTGATGAAGCTCAACCTTAATGGAGGTGTGGTGGGCAATGAGGGATCAGGTTGGGGATTTGTGGTCCGGGGTCTAGATGGAGAAGCTTTTCTCGCTGGGGCAACAAGGGTTGAAGTTTTTGGGTCTGCTCATTCAAGAAGTGAAGGCATGTTTGAAGGGGCTCTAAGTTGCACACGAGCATGGTTACTATAGCCTAGTAGCTGAGGGAGATTGCCTTCTTTTGATCCAAAAACTACAGCACTCTGTCATTGATGATAATGTGTTAGGATTCATTATTAATGACATTATTGAGTTAGCCAAAGCATTTAGCTTTATTTCATTTTCGTTTGTTGAAAGAGGGCTAATAGAGTCGCACACGAACTTAATCATAGGCTTCCTTTCAGCTGTGAGGAGAGAGTGTGGGTTGATGATGTTTCGAATGATATTGTTTCCTGGGCATATGATGATATGTATGCTTTTATTGAGGCTAATGGAATATAATCCCTTTTTGGATTAAAAAAACAAACATGATTTGTTCATTTGACATATAATTTTCTTTTGAAAGAGAATTAAATTGATATCATTTGTATAAATTAACTTCATCCATAAAATCTTAATTTGTCAGTATGTATACATAACTTATGTTATTTTCTTTTCAATTTGTATATATCAATTTCGACTACATTCATTGTTTTTGCATTTTATTGTATATGGTTTCGTTCTCAAATTGACTTGAATGTGCTGATATTAATGTAAGCTGACAAGGTATCATTATTGCTATTGAAGCAATCTTTCTAGCTTCTAATAGGAGTATCTATTTTGTTCATTCTATGAGAAACTAGAAGCTTTATCATTGTCCCAAATATTTAATTTTAGCTAAGAATGCAGGCAATATATCCAATAATTTTGTATACAAGAAAGTTGGCGATGCACTGCAAAAAGAGAACCTGATGATGCAACTTGGTTATTGACGAACCAATGGAATATTAATATAGATATTTATTTGATGTGTTAAGTAGGTCAATGACAATTGCACTAACTTTGTTGAATCTTTCAATAATGTTATCAACTTCTTTAGAGATGAACCTGCATTGAAGGTATGTCAACCAATTTCAAAGAGTATATTAAATGGGTAAGAATGGAGGAAGGCATACGCTGATTAGCATGGTAGTGTTGTGCCTAGTGTTAAAGCTCACGTTGGCATGCATGAAAGAGATGGCACGGGATTTGCTTGTCAGTTTTATTTGGTGAAGGAGAGCTTACAGTAATTGAGGGAGGGAGCAAGTTTTTTGTTAACTAAACTAATAAAAAGTTTTTCTTAACTAAACTAGCAAAACAATGTGACTGTAAATTCTAGGGGATAACAAGCAGACGGTGTACACATGCTATGAGATATGTAAAAGTTCATGAGTCAAGTTCTAGAGGGTTGGGAAGATGAATGTCATAGTGTGAAAAAATACAGAGTTTTGTATAGCGTCAACATTTACGGTATAAGACATCTGCTTTTTGGCCTCTTATAGAAGAAATACCCTTTTTTTCCCCACCATATGCGTAGAAAAGAGGGTAGACCCCAAAGGATATTAGATGGCGTCTTGATGAAGGTACAAAAAAAAGAAAGAGATGTAATACCATGAGGCGCAAAACATGTAAAGAACATGCTTATAACTTAGCTAATTGCCTAATGAATCCTAATAGGAAGCAAAAATTTAAGAAAAAACCCTAGTAAAGAAGAGGTTTGTAGGCAAGTCCCAAGGAAAAACAATGCAAGGACTTCTCCCCTTCCTCTACACCACTATTCATCAAAACTATTCTCCTTATCCAATACACTTCTTTTCTTCCTCTCTATTTATAAGCAGATCTATTGCCTATCATGAGCCTCCTTCTTCTTCCTCATCCCGACCATTGACTAATCTGTTATCCATAGTCAACATCCAATATGTTCATTACCTTCATCAGTGGCCAACATTCACATTCTTCGAAGCAGCTAATGCTAATGAGAGTTCACCCACCTAAAAAGGGTAAACCACCAACTCACCAAGGAAACAAGACACTCTCCAAAGGTACTTGGTGGATAGTAGACCAATAAACACACAATATCAAATATCTCAACTAAAAGGCTAAGGAGATGTGGTATAATTTTCCCAAACTCTTAGATAGTTATGTTATTTTAAAAAAAAAAAGATATTCACTTCTACCTTCCTTGATCTTTTTTGAAATAATTTTTAACCCCCAACTATTGATATTAATTTGTACCCAACTTGACTAGAGTACAACAACAACACCACCACCTCCCAGTGTGAGTCCCGTTTTCACGGGTCTGGAGAGATCTAGTTGTAGGCAACCTTACCTCTACCGACATTCCTACCCATAGAGAGGCTGAATCTAAGAGAGCCACAAAAAAGGATTTTGCGAAAATATTTTATAGAAGAAAACTTTTATGAAAACATTTAATGGGGAAGATTAAGGCCACATAGCAAGGAGTGATCAAGATAAATTAAAAGGACAAGTTGCTAAAGCTATGAAACGCAAGCACAATATAACAGAGGAAGGTAATATACCTTAACAATCAGAGGTAAGGAAACACTGTTTCTTCCCAGAAGAAGGTACTACCTGCATACAAACACGACATACGGAAAAAAAAAAATACCACTACCACTACCACTACCAGTACCAAGCCACTACAACCAAAAGACAACTACGGGGTTGACTCTCTGCGATCTAAGATCTTAATCCTATCCTGCCACAGCCTCCTATCCTGAGCCACAACCAAAAGACAACTTGACTAGAGTACATAATAACTTATAACATCATTGACATTTGTGCATAATAATATACATTGTACAATTTCAATTAGAAAGGTGGCGTGGCTTGAAAAAGTGTTGTCTTATTCATAATCAACTCTTTTGTAATGAAAGTAGAAGTAAAAAAGCTATTAAGGAGTTTAGAGGCATTCAAAAGAAGGGGCAAAGGGGTTTTAGAGGTCTGTAATTGTCTTCTTTCCAATTTCATCTTTCTTCTACTCCTTTGCCATTTTTAAGAGTAAAACACATATCCGTTTTTGTTGTCTTCGTTAGCAACTAAAGGTTTAAGCGCTTCTATAATGGCGAATTTTGGATGTTGGAATTCAAATTGCAAACAATATATATTGAAAAACTCGATCTTTCTCAAACAACAACTTTCTCCTCAGCAAGTTTTCACTATCAACATAAATCGTAATGATTGAAAACTATGTTCAAAGCAGAAGAAGATTTATGTATGAGGGGATTGTAAATTATTAATTGTTCTATGGTGTTTGATATTAAAGGTGTGAAGAATTAGTTCATCTCCCTATAAATTACTAACATAATTCTTTTCTTGTTGAACTGAGGATGAACTAGTCCTTGTATAAATCTAGTGAGAATCTAACTGTTTTTGCTGGTTGAAAATTGATTACATTTAATGTCAAGTTGGGTAAAAATTAATATCAATAACCGGGGGGGTAAAAATTATTTTCGAAAAGATCGAGGGAGGTAAAGGTAAATATCTCTTTACAAATAACTTTTCCTAGAAAGCTAACGAGAATAGTCTTTTAGGGAAAAGGGATTTAGGCCAAGACAATGCTTCCAAACACTCGTTGTCAAAAGACCTAAACCATCCCAAAAACCTCTTTTTTCCAAAACTGCTCTTACAACCTGATTCTTGTAATCAAACAAAGCTTTATTTATAACTGAGGCATGTTTTCCTTTTTTTTGGGTTCTTATTGTGAAAGCATTTCTTCCTGAACTTAATCGTATCCCACCCCTATGAATTCTACATGTAAGGAACACTACTATAAAAAAGAGAAATTGTGGTAATTTTTTTCCTATCTTTCGATGGGTAATTGACCTTTTAGTACATTAACATAGGTGTCATTGATTTTTTTGGGTCTCAATTGTTTGGCTTAATTTTTTAGTACCTGAGCTATGTTGTTATGATTGTTTGCTAGTTTTAATTTTTCAATACCTCTTGTAACATTTTCTTTTTCACTTTTAGCCCAAAACTTTTAGAAATTGCATGAAAGACCCTCAGAATTGGATAAAATAAGCAAATAAGCTATTTTTAGGGTTTTTTTTTTTTTTATAGGAAACATACTTGTTTTAAATGATTAAACTTCTTACGATGATTTACTGGCACTAGTTATACTACTCATATCATAAATATTACACTTTCTGTGGTTATCAGCTCACCATGCTTAGCAAAATAATTAAAAATTTATTAGAGAGTTTCAACAATTGCCTAAATTTAGTCGGCATTGGACCCTAGCATTTCTCTAACTTGCTGTTTACAAAAGTTGTTAATCTCAACTAAACAGTCCTTAGATCAAGCACTGCATTGATCTATTTTGTTTCCTACCAGAGACCGCAGTCCCTAATTAAATTCTTTATATTTTAAAGATACTGGAACGTTAATCAAGAAATTATAATATTTAAGACATAAAGTTCAATTGAACAACGTTCACTATCGGGAAACTTCTTTTATTGAAAGCTTGAAAGTGGAAATATTACAATGGAAAGATTTAAGGACTTAAACTACTATGGTCATCAGAGATGCTTGCTCATTGAGAAGTGGAGAATCCCGACTCCTCTTTTGGTCAAGTATACTCAAATGATCGGATCCCTTCTCAGCACTCAGCCTCTCCTTTTATAGAGGGGATGGAGATACATAGGATGCCCTAACGGCTACAGTACACACTGATTTTACACATGGCTGCAGTTACATTCACATGGCTACAGTGGACTGTCTTATTTTACTAACCTGACACTTGTCAAAATAGTATAATAATAGAACAATAACTTTTCAGAGCCTTTTATTGTTGATAAGACTGGTCATCTATATTGAGATTCTGTATGCCTTCATCTCTAATAATATCTTCTAGACCATCATTATCTGGATGTTTATTAAAATGTTCACCAAATTGAAGATGCTCTGAGTCCCACTTCTCAAATAATTCAAGAAGATATTTTTTTCCTTTTTTTGATAAGAATTTTCCAACTCCCACATCAAAGAGATAATCAAAGACATCTTCTGAGGCTGCTCTCTCTACCTTCACATATTCTCTAAACTCATTTTAATATGCGAAAGTAGTGCTCCCGTAATGCATTAGTGTTTTTTCGCGTTCAATTAATGCCCACCTTTGATTATAAATGTTGTAAAAATCAATGGCTCTTGCTAAAGTATGATCAATAACTGATTCTAGTCATTCTACAAACCATTCTTGTTGTTGATCATTGGGGTCATCAAAATTAACTATTTGAACTAAGATAATGAGCTAGTTTGGCTTTTCCATTTTTATATTTGATTAGTGTACAATGTACCTCAACATATAGGCATCTACTATATGGAATTTTTGTTGGACCATCAGGAGATGTAAGAATCCAATGGATCATTCTGAACATGCATTGCTAAAATTTAGTTAGTCTTGAGAAAAATGGGTACTTTGGATTGGGGAATTCCATAAAGTGAACTACCATTCTGTATTCCCATGCTTTAATGACGGGGTCATTTAGAGAGATTGAATTTGTTGGGAAACTAACACCACAACTCCAAACTTATCAGAAAAGTAGATTATTGTACTCCAAGATTCTCAAATATCATAGGAATAAATATAATAATAGTCGATGTAGGCTGCATACCATTCATTAAGCCATTTTCTTGAACATGATAACTTATTTTTTCTTGAATATCGTAAGGACACCTTAGGTAATTAACTTGTAATTCTAGAAGGGAAAATCTTTGGGTTATTAGACAGGCAGAAGATAGCAAACCAAAGCGTGATCTACTTTTTATATGGAACTCCAAATTATCTGTAAGGACTTTACTGGGACTAACCTGTTCTAGTAGTAAAGGCACTTCATATTGGATTTTCTCCTTTTTCGACAGGAGTTCTGCTCTAATGATCACCATTGGCGAGTTCTCAAGTTAAACTGCTTGCAAAAGAGTTCTTCGATCCCTGTAGTTCAATGGAGAAGGAAACTAGTTAAGCTATAATTTCCAATGCAAGAGTCACCCTTGCGCTTACATATTTGATAAATTCTTTTTACATATTTGATAAATTCTTTTTTACAAAACTAAGTATTCCTTTGCAATGAGTTCGAAGAAGAAAAGATTTTGGGGCTAAAAAGATTAAGAACTTTTCAATTCCACTTATGACTGCAAGGATTTATTTTTCTATCGCAGGATAATTGCATTCTACCTTATTAAACTTCCACTACAGTATTTGCAGAGTTTCTCACCTTCTTTGATTTTGAGTATTGCACTTCAGTGCTCATTACTGACATCTGTTTCAAGAATTAAGTAATCTCCTGCATTAGGAAAATTAACACCAGGAGGATTTTTACACATCTTTTCGAAGTTTTAAACAAATTTTGAATCGCTCAGGGTCTATGTCCAATTACTTCTTTCTTGAGTTTCTGCTACAATGCTTTTCTCAATTTAGCCTAATCTTTAATGAAATCTAAAGCATAAGTAAGGCATCCAAGAAACCTTTCTAACTGCTTCTTGTCTTCAATCTTTTTAGAAAAATTTGTATTTTTTCCAGAATATGCTTTCGTATAATGATTTGTTTAGCTTTTATCTCTAGACCTTAATTTCTTATTCAACATAAATGCACTTATTCTTACCAAAAATAATACCATGATCAATACATCTTTGGGTGACAGCTAAGATATGATCTTTGTGTTGTTCTATAGTTTTGAAGAAGGCAAGGATATCATCAATGTAAACTAGGCAGTAGTGATTAAGATGTTTAAAGATATTCTTTGGAATATTTAAAGTGCATTTCTAAGGCCGAATGACAATACTATCCACTCATAATGTCCTTAAGGGGCACTAAAAGTAGTTAAAGGAAGGCTTCCTTCATCCATTTTTATTTGCCAATATCCACTTTTGCAATCCAGTTTTGAGAACCATGAGACTCCTTGAATTCTATTAAATAAGACTGTTTTGTTAGGATATAACAACCATCAAAGACAATAGTATCATTAAACTTTTTGTAATTGATTACCGTTCTTGCTTTTCCTCTTTTTCCTTTAGCATGATTCTGTACCATAAAAGCGGGGCTGGTGTGAGGACTCTTACTATTCCTGATGAATTCTTTATGCAAAAGTTCTTCGATTTGTTTATCAAATTCTTGAATGTCTTGGTGTGTATACACTATTTGTTTAATCGAATAATAGTATTGGGATTTAGGAAAATAATTTTTGCAATTGTCTTATCTTTATCTCAAAATTTTAGAGGATTATCGAAATAGAGTTCTTTGTATAATTTCTCTTATTGTTTGACAATCTGTTCCTTAATAGATAACTCAAGTAATAAGATTGTTAGTGCTACCTCATATTGTGCAGGCATTACCTTCTCACCATGCTGGCTGCGTGTAAACTCAATTTTCTGATGAGTGTAAGTCTTGTTTAATTTTTAATAGGAATTGAATTACCATTAATTGTGAATATTATTTGATTTATGGCCTGGGTGCGTGGAGAATATAATATCTAAAAATGATTTCCAATAATCATATCATGGTAGGGTTGATCAGTAGCCGATAGGACTCGTATAATACATTAAACTCCTTCTAATTCTATAGATAACCCTTCTATAGCTGCATTATGGCTCATAATACTATTGTCAGCTATCCTTACTTATAAAGGATTCTTGGCTCTTTTCCATATAAATTCTAGAAATAACGATCTTTCTTCAAAGCATACAAAAGAACCACTATCTATGTAGGTACACAATTTATATTGGGATATAAATGTTATTAGGATTTGTATTGATAACTTCATAGCATATCTTCATTGTTATATTTTTGACTAAATCATCTTCATAGATTAGCTCACTAACAGTTTTCGTTTTTACCCAATGACTCTCCTATCTAGGCGCATACTTCTATCTATACTATGTCTTGTAAGTTCAAAACTCATTCTACTCATTTTGCTAGTCATATTAATTGTCTTTATGCTCTTCTCTAGCTGATGAAAACTCTTCTTCCTATTCTGATTTTGCGCTTATGCTTCTTAACAGTTGAGGTTTAATGGTAATTTTACCATTCTCATCAATTTTTATTACATTTTTCTTATTGATTTTTATAGGGTTGGAAAAGCTAGAAATCCATATCCTATCAATTTTTATCTCCTGAGGATTGAATTTAATCCTCTGGACTTTCGGTATAAGGGTAGGACTTTTAAACTTTTCTGTTTCTATCATTGTTACTTTAGTCTTTGGATCTATAGTATTATCTAGTTTGTAGATTATTTTCAAAAATATCCTCAGTGGGTAACCTCCTCTTCTCATATCCATCCTAACTATTTTTATATTAAGGGATAAAAAGTTTTAGCAAATTCAACCTTTAGGCATACATAATATCCAGATCGACAATTAAATCCTACTAGTCCATTAAATAAATTAGTCTTAACCCCCCTCTCATAATTTGATTATTAAATTTGGTATGCCAAATATCACAGAGCAAAGTATAACGATCAATATCTTTACCATAATAATGTAATGGGGTGATTTGAACTAGCACAATTCTAACATGCATATACCAGTTTCTATCTTTGTTATGCTTAAGAACATTTTCCCAATTAATTATTTAGTGCTAAATTGATGCATTTTATATGTCCCTTTTCGCCTCATTTTAAGCTCGTATAATAAGATAATCTTTAAGATTTTTACTTGTTTTATTTACTTTTGTAGGTAATGAGTTCAACCGAGCAAGTGACGCGAAAAGGAGCAAAGAAGGAACAAAAGAAGAAAATAAAGCAATGATCAACGGGTATCCTATCGGTTGTGTGACTGTTGGCGCCGCCAGCCAGCAGCCCAGCCAGGGCTGTCGGGCTTGGCAACGGCCATTAGCTAGGCCTTGGCCATCGGGCAGCACAGTTCTCCGACCTCCCGTGCACTGTTTTGGGGCCCGACTTGATTCCTTTTCAAGGGCTTTGTTCGGGACTTTTTGGGGGTTCTTTTGGGGATTTTTACGCTAGTACTGGCTTAGCTTAGGGTTTAGCTTCAAAAGTCTCATTAGGAGGAAATAAAGTAGGTAGATTAGCATCAATGGGGCTGTTTTTGGGATTCAAGCATTGTACATTCAAGTTCATTCAAGCAATCCATAAGTTTTCTCCTTTCTCTCTGTCTTCTTATTTCATGTTGGTTCTCGTTTCCTCTTATTTAATCTTATTACTTTAGATTATATTTAGCTTAAGTGTTTAGTTTTTATTATGATTTTGTGTTCGTTAGTTGTATTAATCCATGTTAGATTAGATTAATTTCCCTAATTCCTGCTTGTTGAGTTATTTGTTAGTTTAGGTTTGTTTTGGGGTTTTTGTGTTTTGTTTGTCATTAGTTGTTAATTTTGCCTGGCTTGAATTATGATTAGCCTCTTGATGGCTAATCAATCGAGGATTAGGCCTAACCACACCTAACTTATGCTTAGAACTTAGAGTTTCCTTTCTCGCCCACCAAGTGTTCGATGAAATGCTTGATTGAGCTTTCATCTATGTTTTTAGGCGATTGATTTTTGCCAAGGGGTGAGGTCAATTAGCTAGTATGGGAGAGGGGATAGCTGGGATTTGGATATGAAAATAGTCCCGATCCTAACTAGTTCGAGGGTTGCTAAGTTGGTAGCCTAATTAGGTTAAACCCATAAAAATATGTGGTTAGACTAATTAGGCTAGCTCATAACCCTTAATGAATAGGTTGGGTAGGCTAGGACTTGTTGTGATTAGTTGGTCCGTCAATTGGTCAAATCATGACTCCAAGCCTCTTTTCTTCTATTCATTAACTTAATTTAGCTTGTCTTTCTTTCCCTTTCACTTAGCCTAGATTTAACATTTAAGCGAATCCCGATACTTGAAAGCCAACTCCTTGTGGATGACACCCTGAGTGCTTGATGATAAACCTTGCACTTGGGGTTATAACTTTTAGAACTCAAATTCTTCCTATCAAGTTCTTGGTGCCATTGCCAGGGAGTTGGCGTTTTTTAATGTCGGGATTTACTTGAGCATTAGAGCGTAAGCCTTTAGAAAATCAAAAAAAAAAATTTTAAAATAAAAAATTTGAAAAAAATCAAAATGGCTACTTTCCTTTTAGCATGAACCTTTTTGGCAATATTTGTCTGGATTAAATGATTATTGTGCTCTATATGTGCATTTGACATATGAAAAATGAGACATAAGCAATGTTGTACTTAAGGAGATAACACATGAGACCCGAGCCACTCTTGAGTCCATGTGTTACAGTGGTTTGTGCTCTTTAGACGTTGATGTTATGTGGGACTTGTTTGAGTCTTTGGCTTGGTATCAATGGCACTACGAGAATGCTAGTGAGTCTTCCATCCGCTCTTCCCCCATTTCCTATGATTTGCATTCTTATTCTCCCCTTGTGTGCTCTTATTATCAATATATTTTTGATCATGATGCGAATTCTTGTCCCTATTATGATATTTTCGATGCATGCTATGCGAAACTTAATGCCGTAATAGAGACAATGAATGAGCAACATGAGCGTTTTGTTGGTCAGATGAAGGAGTGTGGTATATTACATAGACGGACCCTAGTTCATTTTCTCCTAGGCTTGAGGTTAGTCTCGATGACGATTATGAGTCTTCCCTTCCCTTTGAGCCTAATTTTATGGTTGATTCACCTTTGACTGGCCTAGAGGAAGATATTGATCCTCTCTTGACATCTTTACCAATCGTTGCACCATCCTTGCCTAGCACACCTAGAGACACTACTGAGGGTGTCTTGCACTTACTTTCATCTCCTCTCCTTTTAGCTCAGTGCATAGGGTTAGAGATGGGTGAGTCTCTAAGGGGTGATGCTAGTTGTGTAGAGGATGATTCGCTTGATTACTAGGGCGATATTGCATTGTTAGAGCCTTTTTTTGATGAGTATTATAGTGATGATGTGAGGGTTAGTGCCGATCCTAGCATTGAGCATATTGACCCTATTTAAGCCGAGTCACTTGATTTAGTCCCCATTTCATCCCACTTCCTTCCCACCACCCCCTTTCATATGCATGCTTTCCATAAGTCCCTAGGTGACATTAGAAGGTATAATCCCTTTTTTGACCCTTATTGTGTATAGTGGACATGCCTAAAATAATTGAGTGGACCACTTTCTTCGATTATTTTTTCAATTTTTCTATGGCATTTGATAAGTGTAAGAGGACACTAACTTTCTTTGCTTCGATCGTATTAGTGTTATGTTATTCACACCATTTTGAGATGCATGCAAAGGCACATGATAAGCTTATGAGAGCGTTAACTACATCCAAGTTGACGACTCGCATCCTGAGAGACAAGGAGGAGCGGCTGATGCTCCTTGAGCCTCCATAGCACCATCTTCGAATAGTTTGCGTATAATCAGTACCCGATTTGGTATAATCGTTATAACCCTTCTCTTTTCTTTTTATTTTCTTGCTTTTTCTTTTTGTTTAGTTGTAGATAATAGGTTGTGTTTCTTTTCTTTTTACTTTCTTTCTTTTTCCTTTCTTTAGTTATGAATATTAGGATTGTGTTTTTGTTGGTGATCAACTTTGGGGAGAGATTTGGGATGTTGTTGAGCCCATTGATGGCTAATATCACCTTTGTGTGTCTTTTGTACATATTTGTACTTTGTTGTTGGTGGTGTTTTTCATTTTGTATATATTCATTATTGGTGGTATTGGTTGTGTCTATATATGTGGTCTTGGTGTTGATTGGGTGAGTATGTGTTAGTTTTTGTTTATATACGTTTATTAGTTTTTTTTTTTATTTGTTTGTTTGTTTTGTCTTGTTTTGTATGTTGTGTGTTTTTGTGGTTGCTGTGGCTCCTTGGGTCCCAATGAGGACATTGTGAGGTTTAAGTGTGGAGGTGTAGAAGTCATATACCCTTTTGTGCATATTTTTGTGAAACTTTTTCAATTTTTCAATTTTGTGTAATTTTCTTCTTCACTTTGGGGGACTTGTGTGCGTTTGCGATTGATTTTGTATCTGTGCTAGCATAGTTGCTAGCTTGTATATAGGTCGAATATGCATGATAGAACACTTGTATACAATGCAGTCTCCGATCCCTCATAATAATTGAATTTCACATGTGTGGTTTTATACCAACCGTGTGCACTTAATCATTGACTTTTGGCGTTAGTTGTTGAAATTTGGGTTTGGAGGCATTTTACTTGGTCAATTGACTTCCAGATTTGGCTTCATTACGAGCAAAAAAAAAAAGAGAAAAATAAGAAGTGCAAAAATGAGCTTAACCCTGGTACCTCTATTTGGGCATGAATAAGTGCTTTGCACATCCCAATAAAACCCCCAAATAGGGAAGAAGTCCGAATATGTGCTAAGTTGTTCCTTCGAGAGTTCAAGGCCTAATAAGCCAATAACTACCCACCCGGACGAAGGAGCATAAGGAGAAAGGCAAAAGAAAGAAGGAAAAAGAGAGAGAAAAAATAAAGGGAGTCATAAGCCACGTGGAGATTACATTTTACCCGATTTTAGCCTAGCATTAGGAGTCAATGCACTTTGCACGGAGCACCAAGGTGTGCAAATCGTGCCATTGTGTTGCATGGGGTGAAAAATGAGAGTCGTGATGCATTTATAGCCTATGTATGTCTTGAATGTGTGTTTTGCTTGTATATGACTTAGTAGCTAGGTTGTTAGGGTGATAGAATTGATCTAAATGTGTACATCTTTTTCCCTTTGCCTTGTACATATGATTTTTTTTGGGAAAAAATCCAAAAATATTTCAAAGATCTTTAGCAAATCCTCACGAGACCTCACTCATCGACTTGGGTGAACTAAGGGGTTTAAAGGGCTTGTTGCATACGTTAAATGTAACCATGATTCCTATGAAAGCGCGTTACGTTCCTAGGTTAGTTTCTATTTTGTTTTTGCTCAAGGACGAGCAAAAGATAGATGTTCGGATATTTGTTCGGTGCTAAACTGTTGTATTTTACATGTCCCTTTAACCTAATTTTAAGCTCGTATAATAATATAATCTTTACGATTTTCACTTGTTTTGTTTACTTTTGTAGGTAATAAGTTCAACTGAGCAAGTGCCCCGAAACGGAGCAAAGAAGGAACAAAAGAAGAAAACAAAGCAACGGCCAACGGGCATCCTATCCGCTGCATGACAATTAGCGTGGCTAGCCAAGGACAAGCTGTCGGCAGCACGACAAGCCATCGGGCCTAGGGACGACTGTCGACTAGCCCAGTTTCGCAACCTCCCGTGCACTGTTTAAGGGCTCGACTTGATTCCTTTTTAAGGGCCTTGTTCGGGACTTTTTAGGGGTTCTTCTGGCTATTTTTAGGCCAGTTTAGCTTAGGGTTTAGCTTTAAAAACCTCATTAGGAGAAAATAAGTAGGTAGATTATGATTAATTAGGTTGTTTTTGGGATTCAAGCATTGCACATTCAAGTTCATTCAAGCAATCCACAAGTTTTCTCGTCTCTCTCTCTCTCTCTTGTTATTTCATGTTTGTTCTTATTTCCTCTTGCTTAATCTTGTTAGTTTAGATTATATTTAGTTTGAGTGTTTAGTTTTTATTATGATTTTGTATTTGTTAGTTGTATTAATCCATGTTAGATTAGACTAATTTCCCTAGTTCATGCTTGTTAAGTTATTTGCTAGTTTAGGTTTGTTCTGGGGTTTTTCTGTTTTGTTTGTCATTAGTTGTTAATTTTGGTTGGCTTGGATTGTGATTAGCCTCTTGATGGCTAATTAATCTAGGATTAGGCCTAACCACACCCAACTTGTGCTTAGAACTTAAGAGTTTTCTCTCATGCCCGCCAAGTTTTTGATGAAATGCTTAAGTCAGCTTTCATCTATATCTTTAGGCAATTGATTTATGCCGAGAGGTGAGGTGATAGCCAGTATTTGGACATAAAAATAGTCCTGATCCTAGCTAGGTTTGAGGTTTGCTAATTTGTTGGGCTAATTACGCTAACCTCATGAAAATAAGTGGTTAGACTAATTAGGCTAGCTCATGACCCTTGAGAGAGTGCATGGGTGGCAGCTGACCATCTCTAGTTTTCTAAATATGTTGAGTAGCTTAGGACTCGTCGCGATTAGTTGGTCCATCAATTGGTCAAATCATGACTCTAAGCCTGTTTTCATGTGTTCATTAGTTAATTTAGCTTGTCTTTCTTTCCCTTTTACTTAGCCTAGATTGAACATTTGAGTGAATCCTGGTACTTGAAACCCAACTACTTGTGCACGACACCCTGAATACTCGATGATAAACCTTGCGCTTGGTGTTATAAATTTTAAAACTTGAATTCTTCCTATCATTAATGAGATTAACTTCTCCCACATCATACTCACAGTCTTTGATTTTTAGATCTCCTTCCATCATTTCACATATATACTTACTCTTTAATCGAAAGATGGACTTTTTATAGATCGTGTCTCTCTGAATTGTGGGAATGGCCTAATCTCCTTTGACTTCTTCGTTATCATTGTCTATAACAAACTCTTCTCTTTGAAGATCACCATGACTAATCAAGCTTTATATGACTGGTTTCTTCGTAATTAGCTTCTTCATATTCATTATCTAGTATAATTTCAATAATTCCTTTGTTGTTATTTAGGGCTAGGTCCAATGCCTCATCCTCACTAAGCTCAATATAATCTAGGCTACCCAAGGTTTCGATAAGCTCGTTATGCTTCCTATTTTGTACTCATTAGTATAATGTCCTACTATATTGCATGCCCAGCATTTGCAGTTGACAATAAGCTGGTTTCCTAAAAAATCTTCTTTTTTAGGGCTTGGTTTGTTATAATATTTTCTTTTATATTTCTTTTCCTTTTGCATATTAAAGCTTTTGTTCCTATAAAATTTTCTTTTTCTTCTTCTTTCAGGTTCTTTTGCCCGTTGGTGAGGTGAATCCTAACAACCTAGAATTGCTTCTTAATTTTCTTTTACTTTTGGAGATCAAAATACTGATCATTGATCCATTTTCTTCAATAAAAATATTCTTGAACTAAGAGTATCAATGACATCTGCTCTTTCAAACCATGCAATATATTTTTTATTAATTATGGAATTTATCAGATAAGGTAATTGGTCATAGAACATACTAAGATTAGTTTTATTATGCCTAATTTTGTAATAATATTGACTAAATTCAGCAATATAATTTTCTAGATACCTCATATCCACAATTCTATCTTATTAATCTTTTTCTGCTATTATGTTGCTTTTCCTTTAGAATCAAGTTTAGCTCCGATAAATTCAGTTTTGGTTTCCTTACATAAATTTTTGAATATTGCAGTTGGTGTTTTCATCATCCTTAATGCATTTTTACCATCTTCTTTAATGCATTTTTACCATCTTCATTTAATGAATCATATTAGTCAGCTACAGTGCCAGAAAAACTATGCTCGATATAGTTCAAAAAAATTATAACAATCTATGTAGTATTTAGGTTTAAGACACTATTCATGCCTCTTTTTTAATGCTCAAATATTTCTTCTCTATTACAAGCTCTATTTATGTTTAAGATGTATCCTATTTGGCTAATTGGGATGAGGTCAATTTTTTCAAATATTGCAGTTTTCCTTGGAATAAACCCAAAGGAAAACTTGATTATACATCCAGCTGGTACGTACCTGGGCCTCATAAAATGAGTATTTCTTCTAGAAGGTTCATCAAATTCTTCAGGTTTAGGAAAAATATTGTGAACTAGATTGCACTCTTTTTCACTTAAGTCGAGTTCTTCTCTAATGTCATTGATCTCGTCTTCAACAATCATTTTACCATACTTTTTATCTAGTTTTCTTCTAACTTCTTCTAAGGGTAACACATTAAGATCTTCCAGTTTAATCAGATTCATGTACTGATATATTTCTTCTTATAATTGGACATTATTTGTCTCTGCATTATCATCAGATAACACGTCATGTTTGGTAACAGTTACGCTCATGATTTTGTTAATTCTTCTAGATTTTGTTCTTTATCAAACGTATTCTGCAATTCTTCTAGATTATACTGCTTATACTCCATCATCTTCGTCTTTCTCTACCTTTTAAGATGATTTTTCAACTGATTTTGCTCCTACTTATTTTTGGATTTTTATATCGCGCAAAGAAAATGGATTTTTATTTTTTTAGGTTTTGGAAAGGATATTTATGCTGAAAGGGAATACTAATACTTAAATTTGATTTTTCACTGTGTCGAATTTCTTAACTAAAGAAAGATGGATTATTGATATTTGCTCCTTAATCTCCTTAACTTTAGTCTTACTTTTTGCTAATTAGGCTTTTACTTCTAAAACTATATCAGTGATATCATTTAATTGAGGTGCTACTGAAGTATTTCCTTCTGGTGAATGAATAATGTGTGAATAACTAGGAGCAGGACAAGTACATGATGATTCAAGCATTAAACACAATCAATTAGCTTAATTAATCATTAATTAGCTTAATAATATTAATTATTTTCAGTCACGTGGCTCTTATACCAAATAAAATTTTTAGTCACGTGGCTCTGATACCAAATAAATGCAAATTTTAAAAGTTTAAGGGCTCAAGAAAAACATAGGGTACCAATAAGTACGGTCAGCAAACGTTGAGGTAATAAAATATTCGATCCAAAACCTTAGGCCTTGAAAAATTAATGTCACGTATGTCAGGGTACCTTAAGATTAACTCCCCATCTTTCTATGTATAACTGCACCCAATTCTTCCTGACGCAAGTTCAGTGACTTATTGTTTCTTTCCTCCCCACATAGATAAAATTAGATGAACAGGAATTAATTCACCCCCAATGTAAATTCTATAAGACCATTTATTATAATTATAAATTTGGCAAGGCATACTAGATGAATTAGATGTCTAGGTTAACAACACTTATATCACATATTTGAGGTTATATATATACCCAGTCATATAGTGCATTATGGGGAAAGAAGTTGTTTTTTATTTTTTTTTTTGGGATATGGGAGAATGAAAGTAAGGATGACTTCTAGAAAATCAAAACAAATTGATACGATGCAATTTGGGTCGATAAACCAGAGACTACCACATAATTGTTCTCGAGATGTTTCCTTAAATTTTGAAAAGCATTGCATTCTTTTTCAAACAATAAATTTCTATGTATATATGTGGTGTGTGTGGAAAGTTAATCCTAGGTACCCCGATGTATGCGACACTAATAATTTAGAGCCTAAGTTTTTGCAGCAAATATGTTAGTATCTCAAAGTTTACTGATTGAATTTTTAGGTAACCTTCTTACTTTCTTGACCCCTTAAAATTGTGAAATTTTTATTGGTGCATGTGTAATTTCACTCATAAGCACTACTCAAGAACCTCTTTCAATTGGCATAAGAGCCACATGACCAAAACTAATTAAGATAATTAAGTCAATTATGATTAATTAAATAACTATGTTTAATGCTTGAAACATTATCCACTTGTCGTGCTTCTAATTATTCACATATTGTTCACTCATCTAAGGGAACCACTTCAGTAGCACTTTAATTAAACTATATCACTGGTATAGTTTTAAAATTAAAAGTCGAATTGGCGAAAATTAAGAATGACGTTAAGGAGATTAAGAAGCAATGGTTTGTAATCTATCTTTCTGTAGTTAATGAGATTAGACATAGTGGAAAATCTATGTTAAGTGTTAGTATTCCATTTCAGCATAAGTACCGTTTCCAAAACCAAAAAAACAAGAATTCATTTCCTTTGCATGACATAAAAATCTAGGAGAAACACCATCTAAATAGAGAAAGAAGGATGGAGTATAAGAAATATAATCTTGAAGAATTATAGAATATATTTGATAAAGAAAAAAATCCAGAAGAATTAAACAAAATCATGGGCACAATAATAACAAGATCTATTATCTAATGATAATGAAGAGACAAATAATTCGAGTTAGAAGAAGAAATATATCAACAAATGAACCTAACTAGACTAGAGGATCTTAATGTTGTACCTTTAGAAGAGGTTAAAAAGAAACATGATTAAAAAAATATGGTAAAATGGTATTTGATGATGAAATTAGTAAGATTGGAGAAGAATTTAACATAGATAAAATCGAGTCCAATTTAATTAACGATGTTGTTTCTAAACCTGAAGAATTTAGTGAACCTTCCAAAAGAAATACCCATTTTATGAGACCTAGTTACGTTTTAGCAGGGCGTACGACTAAATTTTTCTTTGGATTTATCCTAAGGAAAACCACAACCTTTGAGAAGATTGGTCTCACCCCAATCAGCCAAACCTGATACATTTTAAACATTGATGGAGCATGTAATAAGGAAGAAATAAAAGGAATGAATAGTATCCTAAATTTGAATACCACATGAGTTGTAGGAAATTTCTTAAATTATATCAACCATAGTTTTTCTGGCACTATAGCTGGTAGGTATTATTCATTAAATGAGAACGATAAAAATGTATTAAGAATGATGGAAATACTAGCTATAATGTTAAAAAATTTATGTAAAGAAATCAAAACTGAATTTACCAGAGCCAACTTGGTTCCGAAGAAAAGATTAGAGAATGGCAAAGAAAGACTAATAATATAGAGTAGTGGGATATAAGATATCTGAAAAATTAAATTACTGAATTTAGTCAATATTATTATAAAATTGGGCATAATAAAACTAATCTTGGTATGTTTTATGATAAATTACCATATTCGATAAATTCCATAACCAATGAAAAGTACATTGGATGGCTTGAAAAGGCAGATGTCATTGATACCTTTAGTACAAGAATCTCTTACTTAAGAAAAAGGGTTAATGATCATTATCTCGATCTCCAAAAACAAAAGAAAATGAAGAATAATTTCTAGTCTATCGCGAAAATCCTCACCAATGGAAAAAAGAACCTGAAAGGAGAGGAAAAAAGAAATTTAATAAGAGAAAGAGGTTTAACAAACAAAGAGGAGAGAAATATAAAAGAAATTATTATAATAAACCAGGCCTAAAAATGAAGATTTTTCGAAAAAGGCATTTGTTGTCCTATTGGGGAAAAACAACTGTACGTATTAGCCATGCAGAGAAGCAGGTCATTATGCAAATGAATGCAAAATTACACGGAATAACAAGCTTAATGAAACTTTAGACAGTCTAGACTATTTTGAACTTAGCGAGGAAGAAGCACTAGATCTATCTCTGAAAAGCAATAAGGGAATTGTTGAGATTATACTAGAAGATTAATATGAAGAAAGTGATTATGAAGAAACCAGTCACATGATGGAAAGGAGCTCAATTAGTCTAGGTGATCTTCAAGGAAAAGAATTTATTATAGATAATGAGAATGAAGAAGTTAAAAGAGATTGAATCTTTCCTATAATTCAAAAAGATACGATCTATAAAAAATCCATCTTTCAATTAAAGAGTCAGTATGTATGTGAAATGATGAAAGGAGATTTAGAGATAAAAGACTCTAAATATGATGTGAGAGAAGTTAACCCCATTGATTACAAAAATATCCTTAAGCACAACAAAGATAGAAAGTTAATGTATATCCATGTTGGAAGTGTCCAAATACAATTACTCCGTTATATTATTATGGTAAAGATATTGATCTTTATGCTTTTCTCAGTGATATCAGGCATACCAAATCTAATAATCAAATTATCACTGGGATTAAGACCAATTTATGTAATGGGATTCAGTTGCCGAGCTGGATATTATGTAAGTATAAAAGATGAATTTGCCAGAAACTTCCTAACCCTTAAGATAAAAACAGCTGGGATGAACATGAACCGAGGAGGATACCCACTAAAAATATTTTGGAAAATAATCTACTAATTAGATAATACTATAGATCTAAAGACTAAGACAACACTCATAGAGGTAAAAAAAAAAAAAATTGAA